>JAHZMV010001758.1:0-12411 GCA_027743765.1 Coecobrya sp. COE2
AGTAAGTATATGCAGCACTTCTGTAAATTGGTATCCAGTAGGGATTTTTACGGGCGAAAGTGAACAGAAAATGGGAAACTAGCAGGAGGGTAATAATAATAAGTAAAATGACTTCTGCTCTGCTGCTGCTGCTGACCTGAAAAAAAAGTAAAACATGAAAGCAATGCACATTTTTTTTCTCTACCAAAATGAATGCTTAAAGAAGATAGTGGCAGCCACGGTCCATCTCTAAGGATCTTCATCTCTAATCGACTTTAAAATTCATGAACAAGCCACAAGTGAAGATTCCCAGGCAGAAAAAAATATTTGCCATTTATTATGCAACGAAAGATAATATAATCGTTTATCAATATGTTTCGCCTTTTTATTGCTTTACCGCTGCTGTGACTCTGAATATTATATCTTCTTTTTTGAATATTTAATGTTATTTCCAAATTCACGACCATGACACTATCACATGCAGAGTGCAGGGAAATCTAAACGAGGACAATTTTTGTACTATCTTTCATATTATTAATAAAACACCTTTTTGTCATTCTCATCCAAACTCATTAAAATCGGCCAAACTAGTTCAATGAAATGCAACAACGAAACAGTGAAGCTCATTCTATATTCCTCGTTGGAGATTTGATGACGGCGACGCTATTGGATGGAAAACGGATGATAATAATAATACATAATACAAGCCTTTGTTCTTAAAGATGAGCTGAAACATTTTCGATAGAATGCATACCATTTAAATAAATAAATCCATTATAAAACTTTCCTCTTCTTGTTCGCATAGTCAATAATAATATGGAATGAAAGTTATGTGGCCAGGCAAAGTTATGCGTGACGATGATGATTTCATCGTCGTTGTCGTCGCCTTATTTGACGTCTTGTTATTGTTAACATTATCTTAAAACCCGTAATAACGTTGACATTAAAACAACTTTGTTATCTGTCACGTTGCTATACAAAAGAATTTAAAATAATATATTTTTATCATCAGCAAAGTTCAGTAATCCACACTGTATAATGGCGCGTCATTCTTGTTTTCGTTGTGGTACAACCGCTCCTTTTATTTCTGTTCCCACACTATTTAATTGCATATTTATTATTGATTAGAAATCTATATCCTGGACCTGTAGTAACTGGAAAAAAAAGAAAGTGATAATACCAGCCAACTCAAAATGATTTCGTCTGCTCATCTCCTCTCCTATTACTTACATGAGTAATTGTTATGTAATGTGTTTATTACTGTATCTAAAACCGATAAGATGCACACGGTCAAACATGTACACTGACTCAAAGAAAATGCAAACAGTCAAGGACAAAGTGGTGAGGTGATCATTTTTGTAGGTATGTAGTATCCCAGTCAGTAAGACAGATCATGATCCAGTAAAACATACTTCAGGTTATATATTATTCAAGCCTTTATATGATTTGCTGGAATAAGCAGTTTTCACCCTTATCCATGTTGCTAGAGTCTGTGTAAAAAAATAATCCTTTTCTGTTAAGATTCTTTTTTTTGGTATCTCCTCAGTTTTCTTAATACTCGGATGGTCAAAATCAGTCTTGATGTTTTTACTGCTCATCATGATCACTCATTTTCTCTAAAAAGGTAAGTAAGGTGAGTACACTGCGGTGATTGTATGCAGTTGTGTAGTGTCAGGCAGATCATCATCGGCATTCTGCATCCTTCTCTCTAAAAACTTTGGTCCGTCATGCTCGTGTAGTCCTTTCTGAGCTGATGATCATGATGAAGATGAACCTGTTGTATGTATTTAGGTATCTGTGCATAAAAGCATGTTTAAAGTGTTGTTGGTCCTGGCATGGGAATTATCCTGGGGCAATCATTATTGAATCATTCCAGAGAATCTTTCAGAAGAAAAAAACCAAGAGATGAGGATGATGAGAAGGATCGTAGACCTGGACCTTTCCTGTTGCTATCTTGATTTTCTTTTTTTTTTAGCTTTTTGCTCGATGAAGAAGAAAGAAAAAAAAGCCTGAAGACCAATGCATTTCTCAGTTATCATATCTTCACTATCGCATCTTTTTTATCATGTAGCAATAAGCTTCTTTCTTGTTGTTTATAATTAGTACCTAATTGAGTACTTCTCGTAAAAAATAGTCAGATGTCAGATATGCATCAAAATTGGAGAGAATATGGCGATTGATCCAGGTACTTGAGTTGCCTGCGTCACAATATTTTTCCATTTTGTCAACTGCGACAAGGCTTCTATGGACCACACAGTTCAATCACGTCACGGTATACTGATGTTGCAATACATGTACCAAAGATCATTATTATAAGGGCGTTTTGCAGTCATGGACTATGAATTCTTTTTAACTCGTTTTATTTGTTTCAAAAGTGCATCTGGTTAATCTGGTCTGGTCTGGAGATTATCATCATCAAAAAAATAGGTCGTTCATATATATTTAATCGTTCTGCATAATTATATCAACACGTCATCATAAACGGATAAAAAAATCTTCCACTTTGGTTATAACAGCAGCAGTAACAATAATATTTGTTTTTAAAAATATGCATTGCATTCGTCGAATAATATCTGCTGTCTAGCACGTAGTCTGGTTTGGTGGTAGTATAGAGGTGGCGTGATATGATGTCAGTGTCAGGTCAGCTTTATATATTATTTTTGTACCGAAAAAAAGGTTCAATTAAATACATCTTGCAACTTTCAGCAAGCTACTTTTCATACCTAAAAAATAGTAAAATAAATAAATTTTGCAGAGGGATAGATACAAAAGTAACAAAACAGAAAATTTGCTGAGTGCTTATTTTTTTCATAAGAATGCAAACTTGAATAAAACACAAAGCAGCATGATAAAAATATACACTAATAATAATCCTTTCAAAAATGTCAAGATAGCCCAACTCATCGCTAGGCAGTCTTCAATTTTGCCAGACCGCTACTCATACAGTTTGCATTTTTTTTCCTTCGTGCAAAATGTAATAAGTTACGTGTGTACTTTGACATGTTGACTTTTGCTCCCCGTCTCTATGTTTTCTTCTCTATCTTATTAACTTGTGATAAAATCACCAAAATTTATCGAGATGCCGGCTGGTTATAATGATAAGTAGGCACAAAATTTCGAAGAATTATAGCATGAAAAATGAAACCCGAGGAGTTATGGCACTTAATTTGCAGCTGTATCCTGTTTCACCCTAAATGCCCATCAATAACTCGCTGTTAGAAAAGTGAAGAAAAGTTGCATTCTAATCGACTTTAAATGCAATTTAAAACTGCCGTCATCATCATTTCATTATTTTTGATAACTTTTTTATTACTTTATTTTTCAACCATGTCAATGTCGCTATCGATTCTTTCTCACAGATATTTTCCAGCCTCCTCCCAAATATAAAAATTTGTACGTAAACGAAAAGCTTTCATTAAACATTAGCTCATTTTACTTAACGGAATTATTTACATGGTAATAATCATAATACTGACTAAATGGCCATCGTAAAATAATGGTTCATTCGCCAAAAAAGACATTTCTTTTTTTACATGACATGTGTGTGTACTTGTACCGCATTAAATTAACTTTATCCTAATTTTCGGTCATAAAATACCCACGTAAAACCATAAATGGCTATAAAAGTCAGAACATTATGGACATATTATTACAAATGCAATAGTTAAGATAGGCTTCGCTTGTATTGTTATTTAAATGACACATGATATGTGGTGACTCAACTCAACATTTATCTATTTCTCTGCTGAAGAGTTTTTACTGCTGCAGTTATTTCACCGGTCATTATCGGTTACATTATTACTTAATAAGCTTAAATTACTAGTCGGTCTCACCAACAAATCGTCATTCATGCAATTTTCAACCTTTCACTGCAGAAAACATGTACACAACAATACAGAGAAAATGCAGTTTAGTCAGAGAGAGGCATGCGTGCCAGCAAAAATCTTTCTTGTTATCTTCGGACTTCAACATTGAACATGAATGACACAAAAGAACAAAGATCATTCGTATCATGAATCATGATCAGTATGATGAGCTGTTGTGTGGTGAACATCACGCACACACGCACGTATGTATCATGTACCCATCCATATACCCGCAATCTCAGCAATATTATATTTTTCTTCTCCTATTTTCTTGACAAAATACCCTTTTAAAACTGTCTGAAAGTAAGATATGAGCATTTTCTGCCCTGTACTCCCATCATCAACATATTTTGGACACCCCCGAGGAGTGAAAAAAGTCACTCGTTGTTACCTTTTTTTTCTTCCCCTTCCTTTCTTCATATTTTTTCCAGAGAAAAAATCACATGATATTTCTCACCAAAGTCATTTGAAGCCTTGGTCGAGTTTTAAGCTTTCTTAGAAGGAAGACGGGATAAATAAATATTTGTTAGGATTGAGTCTGTTGGTGGCGTAAAAATAGCTTCCCACAAGAAAGCAATAATAACTTTCAAGACATTTCCTATATACTTGGCTTATACTGGACTATGAGATAGATGACGATGTTGATTGTTGTAAACTTTATGAATAGGCTGGTTTGTACTTTTCCTACATGGAAATCAGATAACCGTCGTATTTAAAGATAAATAATATGTAACTCAAGTAAGAAAGGAAAAAAAGGGTCGCCAGTGGACGATGGCGTAGGAGTGGTAATACGAGATAATACTAGCTTTGTAGATAGTAATGGTGAGAAAAAAGGGTCATTTACGTTTTTTTTCACGGATGACTCAAATTTTAAAGATATATTTTTGGACTTTGCTGCTTCAGATTTTCAACGCGCTTGGGAAAATTTTTACAAAAATAGTCCAAGCATTCTATTGGGTAAATATAAAAAATGCATGGAAAGTTAGGTCCAAAAACGTCCAGGCGTTAACAATGCTATTAATTTAGTCATCTCTTCTGTTTCCATTAGTCATTGTGCAAAAAATTATGCGCACTGATTAAAAGATAAGATAGTCTTCAAGATGCTCGAACTTCCAAGAAAATCTCATCTCCGTTCCCGATTTCATGGATATACTCCACTGACAAGATAGCATTTTATCTTTCTTTACTCATGGTCTAGTTAGTCATTCTGCCTGGTGGTCTTTTTTGTTGTTTTTACAACCAATCGAGTTTTTATGATATAGCATAGCCAAAGGAACAAAAACTGCATGCCTTAATAAAATTCTCTTACGTGGTATTTGACTAAAAGAATACAACAAGCAAAAAAATCACAAAAAAGCTTGAAAATTGCTGCTTGGTTCATCGTCATAAAAGCGAATTTCCATGTAGTCCAAAAAAGCAGTAGCCTGAAAGTTGATTTCAGTGAATCCATTAAATTTGCAACATCATAAAAAAAGTAAACCTGATACACGGCAACATTTTTTTCCATACATTTTTATTTCATAAATGACGCGAACACGGGAAAGTTTTCGAGTTTTTATTTCCCCCCATTAAACATTATTTTGCCACAATATTCTAACCGAATCATCGATAATCGACGCCTGATGCCTGGCAGGGGAAAATTACGATTAATCTGCTTATTAAAAAGCCTGTCTCTGTAAATACCTACATCCATGTACCCATCCAACTTAAATAATTATATGCTCTACGTCCTCTTTCTACACGTTTTTTTGACCACATAACATACATTGCTATCTTTCATATAATCATCATCATACCATAAAGTTCATCCATCTTGATAAAATTAAACATTATTTTTGCCACAATATTCTAACCGAATCATCGATAATCGACGCCTGATGCCTGCCAGGGGAAAATTACGATTAATCTGCTTATTAAAACTTAAAGCCTGTCTCTGTAAATACCTACATCCATGTACCCATCCAACTTAAATAATTATACGCTCTACGTCTTCTTTCTACACGTTTTTTTGACCACATAACATACATTGCTATCTTTCATATAATCATCATCATACCATAAAGTTCATCCATCTTGATAAATATTCAAGTTTTGCTGTTACTGGAAAAATCATAAGACCCTACACAATCACATAGCGTGCAGCATGCATCTCAAGCAACCAAGCAAAATGCTTTCAGTAAAAAAAAGTGCAAGAGGTCAAAAATATATATACCTACCTATATGCATATACCATTCTATCTTCCAGCAAAGATTATAAAGAAAAATTAGGTATAAATAAAAAGGATTTTAAAAAAAATCGTGGAGGAGGTGATGGTGGTGAAGAATTTTGCCGTGTACGTAACGTACACACCAAAGCTTTTACATAATAAGCTTCAGAAAAAGGGATTTCTTTCTAGATTCCCTTCTCTCTCCCCGCTAAAGAAAGACAACCCAAAACTGGATATAATTATTGCGTGGAACGAAACAAGACACTCGCAACAAAATCGTCCAAAGAAGAAAACGAAATCCTATATCTATTCATCCAACTTTATAGTCTATAAAATAAGCCATATAAAGTATATAAACTAGAAAGCTTACATAATAAGAAAAAAACACGTGTGATGGTGGTCAACCTCTCTCTCCCGTTTATCGTCTTGTTCTTCTTATAACTGACATAATAGATTCTTCTCTACTTTCCTACTACAAACTCACAAGGATTAAAAGTTATTTTAAAAAAGATGGCTATAAAAACAAGAGATAGACACGTAACAGGTATGTGTATAGGTAGGTATACATGAGTTAGATTGGTAGGTATACAATGTTACAAAAAAAAGTTGCTTGGTCTACAGAGAAATAAGACAGCAAAGATGCAATAATGAAAAGAATGACGAGAAAGAGAAAAAATGCATTTTTTATTAGAACGTGCATGCATGCTGTTCATGATGACGATGAAAAGAGTGAAGTTGACTGGCTTTATACCTACATAAAGTAAAGTACACTTTGAATGGTGATGGTAAGAAGAAGAAGTCAATACGAAAGGTATAATGAAATCTTATACAGTTTTTTATTCTTCTTAAAAAATACTGATTGTTGTACATTAGCTTGTTCGATGATGCTATTTGTTGTATTACCTTGTTCTCTTTTTACACAGACTTTCATTTTATGCCTTTCATTACAATGCATGTTGTACTACGTAGGTATTTTCTTTTTAAGCTTGACTGACTGTTGATTCCCTTATAATTTAACTAGCTGTGTTGGTGTATCCAAGCACAAAATATTCATCCGAGTGCANGTATTTTCTTTTTAAGCTTGACTGACTGTTGATTCCCTTATAATTTAACTAGCTGTGTTGGTGTATCCAAGCACAAAATATTCATCCGAGTGCAATGCATTCGGGGGAATAACCACTGTCATGGCCATGTCACTAGAAGCTAAAAAATATATATTCAAGTATCTGCTGCTACCTTCTTGCAGTGTACAATCCTTTATCTGCTCACCTTATCTTTTTAAGTACCAGACAACAAGCTACAGTGATCGCCATCATCAAAAAATGCATATTGTTATTATAAAAGTAAGCAGTTGTAGAGCTCTGTACAGTATTTTTTTAATTCAATTGTCTGAATAAAATACGCACACTAATATTATTATCATTTCTCTTCCTCATCATCATCATGCTACTTAACTTTTAAGATGACCACTACTTGAAAAATAAGATGGTATTTTCTATACGCCATAACGAAAACGAGCGTCAGAGTTAACGAGAATGGTGAAGAAACAAAGGTCCATTTTCAACTTGAGATGAGCCAACTTAACGGGCTTTTTCATATTATTGCCTTCGTCACTTCATTCAAGAGAAGTGCAGTGAGGAATCGTTGTCGTCGTCATCATGAGAATCGTATAGCATGTAAAAGCATGTGCGTGGCGATGTGGTGACGAACAACAAGTCGAAAAATCGACAGGCAATGCAAGAGGGTATTGGAAAATGATGATCATGTTCATAAATATTGCTCATGAAGACGCACAACGCAACAGAGATTTTTTTCTTGGAACTGTAATGCATGTGATGTTGAATGTGTGTGCTGTGCTGATGTAAAGCTGGGCTATGTAGTAATGAACGCACTATACATTATTGTTGGTTAGGCTATTATTATCATCTTGATCAGGTACCCGAGTGAGTGCAATGCATTTTAGTAGACATATAATGCATAAAAGCAAACAAGCTTGTCTTTTCACTATTCTGTCAAGGAAGAAAATTATCCTGCGTAAATCTGGCAACAACTCACCCCTATCCTTTTTCAACCCTCGCCTTGATGTGTACTCTCTACACATTATATTTTGCTGTTTGTATAGAAAGACGAGAGGAGAGAAACGAGAAATGGAAAAATAATACTTGTTCCATTTTACAGCAATTTTAACACACAACAAAAACAACTGTGCTGTGTATTATGGTGCCTGCTGCTTATAATGGACCGTGTGTTGTGTGGAGAGTGGAGTGGAAGAGAGAAACGAGAAATGGAAAAATAATACTTGTTCCATTTTACAGCAATTTTAACACACAACAAAAACAACTGTGCTGTGTATTATGGTGCCTGCTGCTTATAATGGACCGTGTGTGTTGTGTGGAGTGGTTGGTGTAAATGTCAATGTATTCTGTGGTGGAAGCATAAGATCTTCTACTAAACTATTCATTATTTTGTCTCACCACATATGCAGTGCATTTGATGTAGTACATACATGAATGGCATCTGGTATTCCTTCCCTTGTCACTGTTATCTTTTTTTTCGCCTCTCTTCTTCATCCTCACCCCAGCAGCATTTATACCATTTCGGGTACCTGAGCAGCTCATCATCACACAGATCATCATCTTTGCCTATCCTCCATGTACACAAGATGTGTATACCCAAAAAAATATTATGTACATAATATATAGTTTTTAGTGCTCCTGCCAGCATCCTCTTGTAAATCTACTTAACTTTATTATCAGGCATGACTGTGTGTAACTCAACTAATCTTTTTTTTATCTCTCTGTGAATATTACATACAGAGTGAACCACCGATTGTCTGTAAGATAGCCTATACCCATGAATGTAGTACCAAGTGTGGTGAATGGTAACTGAACTTTTTCATGATTTTTTTCTTCAATATTAACTCTTCTCTCTATAATGCTATGTTAGTTATGCACTAGAATAGAGACAGGACAGGGAAGCCTGTTAAAAGTTCTTCTTATTTTTCTGCCTTATTTTCACTCTCCGCAGCAGCCTCTACTCTGCTTGTAGTAGTGGGCATTATTTTTATACCATATTTTTATAGTACATTAGCATTAGCAACGGAAAGGGCTAACTGCTCCAATCCTCATATCGTCACCATCAACATAACAATACTACATTTAATTGTACATTCCACACAGGTAATATTATAACTACTACTACTACTCCTAGAGCTTATTATTATTATGAAGTAACAGTGTACTTTCAACATTCACTACTGCCAACCAAAATAAAATTGCAGTTTTAATGGAAATCAAGAAAAAGTCTGAGTTTTAAAGCAAAAAATTATTATACTCCCTTTTTATTAACCATTCCAAAAGTTTTTTAAATTGCCCAAAACATAATAATCCTCACAGGTCAGTTAACTTTTGTGAGAAATAAAATTCATTGACCAAATTACTATTCCAATAAAATAATTCATTATATTCACTTGCGTGTTAATACCCAATTCCAATGTTCCCACGTTATAAAAAAAAGTGATCTTTGCTGCTGTGTAACGTGAATTAAATGCAGTTTTCTTTTAGAAACAATAAGGAAGTAAGTGTCTTGTCAGATCTTATAAGAAAGTGTGGCTATATGGTTGTCTATGTGTGTGCGTCTGTGTGCGGTTGGTTGAGCAGAGAGCTTGTAAAATTCGTATAGTATATAGCGTATAGTTTAATCTGTCAGATAATTTTTTTTTTCGCACTACACGCATTGTTCCATTGTACATGTCGTTTAACAAGCCAAACCATCTTAAGTTACGTACGAAACGACCGTGTTCCCTCTTTCTTTTTGGCAATTCAATAAATCAGGCTTGTCACGGCGCTGTAGATACAACAGCCAGTGAAAATGTTGATGTTGAGCTGACGTGATTTGGAATCTCGTTAAATTTTTTGAAAATAAAATAAAATATTATAATGCTTCGTCGTATGTTCCACAAGACGAACACAGTACAACAAGCTTGTTAAACATGTGGCGGTGATGATTGGTGTGAAAGTGATCATGTGCTAAAACGGCCCAGATTATTATAATTTTTATTTTATGATTTTTTTTTCGTTTTGTTTTTTTTTTTCAGAAAATTTTTCTTGTTTTTTCGTGCGCCAGAAGGCGATAAAAAAACTGTTTTATATATTTTTGTGTGAACTGAGTTAACCAAAAAAGTCGGCACAATGTTTGACGTGTTCGGCTCAGTGAAGGCGTTGATGAAGCTAGATAGCGTCTGCATTGATAACAATGTGTTCAGACTGCACTATAAAGGCACCGTAATTGTCCACGTATGTTCCACAAGACGAACACAGTACAACAAGCTTGTTAAACATGTGGCGGTGATGATTGGTGTGAAAGTGATCATGTGCTAAAACGGCCCAGATTTTATTATTATAATTTTTATTTTTATGATTTTTTTTTCGTTTTGTTTCTTTTTTTCAGAAAAATTTTTCTTGTTTTTTTCGTGCGCCAGAAGGCGATAAAAAACTGTTTTATATATTTTTGTGTGAACTGAGTTAACCAAAAAAGTCGGCACAATGTTTGACGTGTTCGGCTCAGTGAAGGCGTTGATGAAGTTGGATAGCGTCTGCATTGATAACAATGTGTTCAGACTGCACTATAAAGGCACCGTAATTGTCCTGGTGGCCTTTTCCTTGCTTGTCACCTCCCGTCAGTATATCGGGGATCCTATTGACTGCATCGTGGACGCCAGTATCGGTGGAGATATTATGGACACGTACTGCTGGATTCATTCCACGTACACGCTTCCAGACAAACTGGATGGAAAAATTGGTAAGCAGCTTGATTTCATTACCTCCAAAAAATAAACTCCTCCAAAAGCATGACATGAATCCCTCCATATCCTCCAAATGCTTTCTCTCTTATATTTTTGCAATGCATTATCATCGCATATATCTCATCCTCTGCTTGTGTGTGTGCATTGTGCATGCATATAGCAAAAAAATAAGCCCATCTATTCCATATCATTTTTTTTGGCAGCATTCCAACCAAAAGCTTTTTTTTTCTGCTTGGTTTTGCAGGAGTTGACGTACCGCATCCTGGAGTAAGCTCGTTAACAAGTAAATCCGACCAGGTGAAGTATCACAAGTACTACCAGTGGGTGTGCTTTGTCCTTTTCTTTCAAGCTATGCTCTTTTACATTCCCCGGTATTTGTGGAAGACTTGGGAAGGCGGAAGGATGAAGATGCTCGTTATGGATCTCAACTGTCCCATTGTTGACGAGACCAACAAGTGCGACAGGAAAAAACTCATTTTGGACTATTTCATCAGCAACATCAAAAATCATAATTTTTACGCGTTCCGGTTCTTCTTCTGTGAAGTCCTTAACTTTATCAATGTCGTGGGTCAAATCTTTTTCATGGACATGTTCTTAGGTAAGCATAAGCAATAGTTAAGCTGCGTATATAGTGTAACCGTCATGATGACTAATTAAAAATTAGCGTACTAATTTCCCCCCTTTTCCCTTTTATGATTTCCTGTAAACAGGCTATGAATTCACCACCTACGGCAGTGACGTTCTCGCCATGACCGAGCAAGATCCCCTGAACCGTATCGGGAATTGATCCAAGAACTTGCTTCTAGGCTGGAAGGAAGGGATACTGTTTAGGGGACATTCAAAATCTAGATTTTTTTTTAAATTTTTCGAAAACTCGAAACAAAACAAACAAAGGTATGTAACTGACCTTATCAAAAATACATTTTTTTTCATATCAACCAACACACGTTATCATCATATAAAAAAATCGACATTTTTATCCAATCAAAGTGGGTAAAATACACTAATAACCAACCATCATCATACACACACATATTTTTTGTGTTTTTTCTTTCCATGTTTATTTTCTGCTGATCTTTATATATTTTTTGGCTGCCGCGTTGTTGCTTGAAATCGTTTAGTTTGTTAGTATTTTTTGTGCTTTCTGTTATATAAAAGCCATAAATAGAAATTAATTCTGTGTTGCAAACAGATTTCTTGTTTTTTTTGTACAGCAGAGGAAACTTATAGCACTTAAAAATAATTATTTAAAAATTTTAAGACTATAATTATTTTCTTTACTTTTTTTGTTGATTTATTTGTAGCTTATTGCATTTATTATTATTATTAATTATTAATACATATCTAATCAGTGTTGATTATAAAAAAACAAATTTATTTATAAAGAAAAAAATACAATAAATTTTAAAAATTTAGTGAGAGAATCGGGATGATTTTTAAAACGGATACATAAACAATTAATCGCGTTATTCTTATCATTTATATCCTCCATGATCAATACTTATCCACTTTGAAAGACTTAAATAGATTACTAGACTAGAAAAAAAAATTTAGT
>JAHZMV010001759.1:0-23450 GCA_027743765.1 Coecobrya sp. COE2
TAATCAATAATATTAGCTTTTCTATTCATTCCATTCACATCAATGGTGCTGTTGTACTGTAATGTAACGTAAAGCAGACAATTGAATGCTTTTTTTCTTGACTTGGTTTCATTGTACATAATATGTATCTGTCGTGCTGGTGTATTGATTTTCACATTATGTTGCAATTTACCCAAGAGAAAACATTATTGAAATGTCATTTTATAAAATTACCATGAAGACGCACACGTAAAGCTACATAATATGCAAAACTACTACACATTGTGGACATTATGCACAAATTGCCTATTGTTAAGCCGAGTCCTTTCCTATACGTTTTTATTCCCAATGAAAGAAAGGGTTGAGCTCGCTGTGACTGTAACGTCATCGGCTGACTTGGCCTGGTCCCAAATAAACGGGTTTACAATTTCCCTCGATACTACCGTCACTTCCACTACCACTGCCATCATCATCAAAGCCACGCTTCACGTTCACACCAGCTTCAAATTACTTTATCCGAGAATAAAAAAGACGAAATCGGTGACAGAATGACATGTCACGTGTCGGTGGGGAAATTTGCGTGAGTGACACGGGCTAATAAACGCCACAGGCAGAAGAGTGTCATAATATTGTAAATGGCCAATTTGCCTATTACCTCTAAACTATTTCTCTACAATATTGTCTCATTGTCAGAAACAACCATTCATTTCAGTGCAATCTGAAAGAATTTCTGTTCATGAGAAAGCCGATAAAATAAAAAACACGATTCTCCTTTCCCAGAAACCATCCCTTAATTTTAAAATAAAATAAGTCATATTTACTTTGTCTCATTTTCACCGCTGTCACCATCACTTTTTTATTTTCACAGTAATCCTATCATCATCAACTTTGACAAATCATCATGTTGTTGTCTATCTGTTTCAGTATCTTTGTTGATGAGGAGGTGGACGACAATGTTGACTCACTCATTCACTCTAAGCCTATGGCCCACAGTTGGCTCTGCCATCAAACTAAACAAATGAATGACTGAATGAGTGAACAAAGAACAAGGGCACGCTTGTTAGTTATAATCTCATTCTCATTTGAAACATTAATACCCATTATTTGATTCCATTTGACTAAACTCATCCCTTTCATTTCTCATCATTTTCTCTTTCTCTCTGTCTTTCCAACGAAAGCTATGAAATTGTAGCAGTATGGCTACCACCGTTGGCAACCACTACCAACACCATCTCTTCGGAAATTCACAAGCAAGAAACATTGAAGCATGGATACACAAGAATTTGAATGGTTCATTGATGATGAAAGCTAGCAAAATAGTTAGCGAGAGGAATAATATAAAAGCAACTTACTCACTCTTCGTTAGTTTGTTGATGACGATCAGAATGCTGACATAACACATGTAAAACAAGAAGAGGAGAAATGAGAAGAAAGAAAGCTGCTGAAGAGTGAAAGAGAGGCAGGCAATGATTAAGCAGTGTTGCTGCCTTTTCCACTTTTGGGTTGGTGGGTTTGAATGAAACACATTGGAATTGTCAATCGGATGAGAAGGAGGAATATAAATAGATGATTTTATTTATATATGTGTATTGTAGATGTTATGTAGGATTTGCTTGCAGTGTCATACATATTCATGAGGTTATTAGATTACCAATTTGGAAGATGTCAAGTGAACCCTGTGTGTATATTTATTATTTGCATTAAGTGTGTGTGTGTGGACGTGTGAGTACAAAGAGACTTGAGCTGAGTTTCTCTTTGACATGGTCATATGAAAATGCCAACTTTTCCTCCATTTAACTTAAGCTGTACATTTTTTAGCCTAAATAAATACACTGCGTTCCTAAAAGAACTTAAAACCCAATAATGTTATCAGGTTAGGGATTCATTGGCTCCGTGCTAATAAGAACAGACCAATGAAAAGTTTTTTTTTCAAAACAGTCTTAGATTGCAAAAGGCATAAAAAATTCATATTATTATCGGTATAAAGTATTGACAGTTCACGACCATGACACCACAAGCAGAGTTGGCGCTTGTCTGAAATAATTTCTTACTTTTTATTATTTTTGTTTCTCTCTAGAATCCCACGATTTTCCTGACTTGATGTAATTTTTGACCGATCCAGGGTTTCACCTTATACCTTTAATACTTCATATTATACACATCCGCCAGCATCCCATCATATCAATCTTCTATATTAGTTGGCATCATCGTCCTGCGGATGGAAGAATTAATAAAAGACTACGCGTAAAAATGGATTGAACGTGTTCGAAATGGACAAATGAAAACGTGTGGTAGCAAATGATGTACATATATGTATGTGCAGACATAAGAACTATAGTGTACAGATATATATGTTTACGAATAGCTGGACTTAAATCATAAGCAGATTTTCTTTTTCTTTGCTGCTGTTCACAGTATAGAAGTTTTCCACACTCTGCCCACTGTTGTTGTAGGTGTGGACGTGATCCAGCGGTTATACCGGAGAAAAATATTGTTCGTCTTCTCCGTGAAATTTCCAATGTGTGAACAGCGGCTGTGTTTGCACATAATTTATTACCGTACACATGGAATAAATTATTGATGGAACATGCTCAGCGTACTTAGGAATGGAATAATGTTTGTGCGATATTGCAGTGCTGAATGTGTGTGTGTAAAGTGTGTAAATATTTATGCATGGGTAATTTACATAGAAAAACGTGTACACATGAGTCGAGGCGACACGACTATCGAGAAACGACTTTGACAAGCACAAAAACAACAGTCAACATAGCAAATAACATTGTAGCCATTTATACAACGTTACAGTAGTCCTCAGTTTAGATGGTTACGGAATTTGGAGGAATAATGATGACCTAGCATATGAGTAGGATAAGATAGAAAGTCATAACATAAGATTTCGTCATGTATCTTATGTTATGACTTTTCCTCTAATTTCTCCTGCTAATATGATATCATTCATAATACATGTATGTTATGAAAGTGGAGCGTAATGTTTAGCCACGAATAATTAATCCCCAGTAAATTGCCATTACTCTGAAACTAAATCATTTTACTTAATTTAATTTAAATTATACCACTCAAGCATATACAAATTGCTAATTTAGCTGAAATAGTGTAAAAGGTTGCAAAGAAGAAAACACTAATTGCTCTCCTATTGCATTAACATCCTTTTTAAGCTTCTGCTTATATGCCGCCGTTACTCGATTATATACACTGCAGAAAAGTTGATTGACAAGAACTCATCAAGTTTTTTACCCGAATACACAATACTCGGGTCGTACTTGTTTTCAGCATGATCTACTGCATACAAAACACGCTTTTGCTGCAGTGCATGCTCAGCAACGTGACTTACTTATTCTTCCAAGAAAGGATCAATGCTAAGTTATGCTGTTACTGGATCTCTCATTATTTCACTCGCGTAGTTGTAACATGTAAACACTGAGGGAAAGGGGGATCATCCACTTTTCTGTCTCTCGAAGAAGAAAAAGGAAAAGAAGTGAATGAATGCATGCACTTAATGATGCGATGGATTGGATTTTTGTTTGTTTGTTTTCCCGGTACAATAAGTAGTCAGACATGCCACCGCACCACTACTCTCCTTGAAATAAAATACATATTATTATACGTGTATCCCTACTCACTCTATCAGTACATCTTGCCATCGTGCATTGCAATTTTCGGAATTGGTGAAGATTCGTGAAGAAGAATGGCTTTGACATAAAATAAGTGAATATAAAAAAGCTACAGTGGCAGCAGTAGTAAAAATTTATATGTATAATTTTACGAGCATTTTCATGCACACGTATACCCACACGCAGAGGAATCTATACAATCTACATGGAGTCATATTGAATATTGAGAACTGTTGGAAAAGGTAACGGGCTGGCAGCCGACACTCACTCTCATCACGTAATATTAGAGAAGTGCTCCCACTCGCACAAAAAAAGTGTATACAGCATCCGAGTGTGTACATACTTATTATTGCAGTGAAACCTGCAGACGATAAAAGACTGTTCGTTTGCTTATGCGATTGCTCTTCTTTTGCTGCTTGTTTTTCGTCATGCTACATGCTATTTTGGTGTGCATGTGCATAATACTTTTTTCTTTTATTCGCCTTCTTCTCTCTTTTGTCTACGTGATTTTATTTCACTACGAAGTAGGAATACACGATGCTAGAATTTATCCGAGAGACAGGCACACACCAAAATAAGTTTATGTTGACTGATGATGCCATTTGTTATAGTGGATACAGTGTCTAGTGACTAATGTACGTATGCAGTAGTGGTGAAGGAGAGGAGAAACGTCTTGAACTAATTTGTATGCAAAGGTGCAAACCAAAGCAGCTCTCGACGAGTTGAAGTAGCATTAGTAGTTGCATGGAAAAGGAGAAACAGGAAAATAAGCAAAAGGGAAAAAATCTTTGGTTTAGGTGAAGCTCTTTTTTCAGAGAAAATGATTCTTAAGATTTTTAGCCGATGAGGATCGCAATAATGATGATGGGGAATGATGGACATTTTCAAGAAAGCTGTCTCCCAATAAAACAAACATTTTTGTTTTTACTCACCACACATAAAACAACTTTAGGATCATACATACTTGGTAAAAAATTTAGAATGCACGACCCCGTGAGAATATAAAAAATCCTCAACACCTCTTCCCGTACAGAATATTTTGTCGCCTAAAATTCCCATTACAGTGCAAAAATGTCTTGTTCAACAACGTGTAGCTCAACATCACATTACCCCTATCATGATCATCATTCATCCCTTTTTCCACCCCTGTATAACATTTTCACCAGGAATAGGTAGGAGCATATTATGTTTGTAGATAATAATATTTTTAGTGAAAAAAGATTTTCTTCAGAGTGGCATCCCTACATAGCACCGCAGATCTCTACTCGGTTTCATCTTGTTACTACTTCTCTACAAGTAATATTTATGCATATCTCAGCCAACAATCTTTTCTCCTTTTTATGATAGCTCATCTACACTTTTACAGCCACTTGGTGGCCTTTTTTCGGTGTCATAAAAGAAAGACACAGAAGGCGACTGGGAGAGAGAGAGACAAGCAGCGTGTAGTGGTAATATATCTTGACTGTATGCATAAAATGATTACTTGAGAGAGTGAGAGAAGACGCGACCTTCCTCTTCTTCATTTTATTCCAACGACCATGCGATGATGATGATTATGTGTTGGGAAAAGACTCGACAGAAGAATATTATTCACTTTTTAAAAACTGTATTTTCTTTGAAACTCTCCTCCTTTTCATACATATTTTTTAATGCAAGAAAATCACACTGAGAAAAACAGTGAGGGAGATGTAAATAAGCATAGTCATAAAGGAATATAAATGAATTTACCCTTTTCCATTCTTTTATACTTTTATTATGTGTTTTCTAAATTTACAGTTAGAAGCATACCTTCCACTAGTGTCACTTTGTAGATTTTCACAGAGATTATGCTCATTCCGTTTGTCATCTCTCCTGTTTTTAATCTTTATCCTTATAATACAGCAGCGGCTCTGTGGTTTTTGTTTGCTGTTTTGTGTATATATTCCTTGTAATTTTGGTTGTGTGTGTCCCAGATGATCAATTGCGAGTTTTTATCTTGATTATTTCACAAAAGATTGTGATTGTGCTGCTGCTGGTAGTTCATGAATATTCATAAATGTCTGTATTATGCATATAAATATGTGTACCTACCCACCTAAATACCTAGCCTCAAAATTATAGGGACTTAATAATTTCTGGTTTGTCGTTGGTCTTTCTTCCTCACTCTACTGATGAATCAGTGTACATAATATATTTATCTAGTTGGGGATGATGATGAGAAAAGGTGTTTCTATGCGTGTGATGCTTATCTCATACAATTAATCTTCCTTTTCTTCTGCAAATATAACCCGACCAGCATTCCTGTGGGTCCTTAGGAAGGCGTTATTTAAAAAAAATGAGGAGATACACACTCCACAAGGAAAGTAGATAGGTGAGGTGGCAAAATGAAATACTTTTCTTGATTTTTTAAATAAATAAAAAAGGGTTAGAATCTGTTCATGTAAGGAGTTGCAATCGTTTTACCGACAGACGACACAATATCACACCAAAACTATTCACATAAATATACCTAAATGCCTTGTACCTTTCAGTTGACATACTTGGCAGTATACGCAGCTAATATGAATCTAACCAAAATATACCTAATACATATGCTAATGTATGAAGAACCCATGTAGGTATGTACATATCATATTTTCGGATATTTAAACAAAAAATTCAAAACAAGCCATATTATTTTAAACCGTGTTTCATACACAATATATTTTGCGTTTTACAAGATGGCAAGATCTTTACCGGCAATAAATTTCTCTCAGTTATGGAATACCAGGACAGCGTCGCTTTTCCTTTATCATGCGATTTTCTTGTGGGCCAAACAAACAGGCAACAATGAAACATTTCGACATTTCACACTCTCTCCCTCTTCCCGGCGCTTTTTATTCATAAAATATTAAGGTATGGCAGTAATGGCAGGACTGGTGCGGTGTGCTGCTGGTACTAAGCAAAAGAAAGCCAGACATGTCAAGTGAAACCCAACACAGTGAAGGATTTTCTTTTGGCACAGCGCATACCGCGAGCAATGCTAATGCATGTGTAAAGTAACACAAAACCTTTTCAAAGAAATCCCATCATCAGCGTGACATAACTTTTCCTAAACACGAATATTGTCAGTTTGCTTATTACATATTTAAAGAATCCTTTAAAGCCGATGGTTTGCTGCTGCTGTTGCGTCAGCCACAAACAGCATCCGGAAAGATTTTTTCAATGGATTTTATTGCTTACTGGCTGCTCATTGCGTGAAGATGTTGTTCTCTTCTTGCTTACTTTTTTCACTTTTTATACAAGATGGCCAGCGTGCTGGGCAGACCGATGATTGCGAGATTGTATATGAAGTCATGCATTATCATTAAATTCCCTGTGTAGAGCCTTTCATTTATTCCTATTATTATTGCACACTTTTTTGTGCGATAATGGTAATAATAGAGAATTAACCAAGAGTGTGTACACTGAACACCTCTCCCTTTTGTAAAAATTTACAATTAGTTAACCTTAAGTTATGAATCACGAGGAGTAATTTATTAGCACCTCTGCATTTTTTCTTTCTTCCTCTGCAACAAACCACCTCTTGATTTTCGTTTTTGCTTTGTTTGTGAAGAGTTTTGGTATGGCTAAGTGGTTGCATGTTTCCCGGCTTTCATGCTTGGTTGTCATTAGTCGGACGAAGTTAAGAATTGACATGAATGTATGAACACGATATAGGTGCTCACTTCAGTGGTTTTAAAGGCAAAACTTAAGCAAGACGAGCCGTTTAAAATATAAAGCAGTTTGTAAAGTACGTGGAGTTGTTAACTACCTATAGTAAAATAAAAAGTTAAGGAATATCCTGTGCTACTTAGCAAACTCAAATTTGCGCAAACCTGGAAAGCTCATAAACCAAGTAGTGCGTGTAATTTAAGGATAAGTAAGCAAAACATGAAAACACTATCATCACATTCAATTTTTGTCTATCATTCAGTTATTACAGATGGTTATACTTACATCTTAGTTTGTAATTGGTTGGATTGTAGTTGAGTTTTAATTTGAAATCTATTTTCAGCAATGAAAAGTTGTGCAAGACAATTGCAACAACATCAGACGTATTAGACATATCATTCAACATTATTGCCGCAAGCAACCTACAATCAACTTGCACCAAAGCAATTAAAACTATGCATTAATTAGCAGTTTAGCTGCATTTTTATGCACTGCTCCCTCACTTCATTTTTCACTCTCGACAGTATTTTGACGACTGCCTGCTGCTGTGAAAAAAACTCAACACAGTCCGTATAAAACTCAACTACACAATGCAACGGCAACGTTGTTTACGACTTTCTTTCGCAACAGGAGACTATCCACAGATGGTGTTTGCAACTTGTATTTCCTCGTATTTACTATGTCGTCCTTGCAAATTTATAAGCTTACGACACAACCCGTAAGAATACAGGAATTCTCAGTGAATGCATTTTTACCGAATAATTTTTGATAAGAAAAGCTGGTTTCTCCGCTCGTGTACAAAGGATGCAATTTATTTGCTCGTACATAAAGAGCACAACTACAGTCTAGTATCAACCGCCGGATGGAAAGTTCGTAGGGTGCCACCATCACCACCTCAACATCCTATCTAAATTTTAACATGCTTACCTGAATAAGATTTTCCCGGTTTTAAGACAACTTCCCTTNTTTTACCGAATAATTTTTGATAAGAAAAGCTGGTTTCTCCGCTCGTGTACAAAGGATGCAATTTATTTGCTCGTACATAAAGAGCACAACTACAGTCTAGCATCAACCGCCGGATGGAAAGTTCGTAGGGTGCCACCATCACCACCTCAACATCCTATCTAAATTTTAACATGCTTACCTGAATAAGATTTTCCCGGTTTTAAGACAACTTCCCTTTTTATTTTTTCCGCTATGACAAAAGGGAAATGGGACAGTCTAAACATTAGCACATCANCTAAATTTTAACATGCTTACCTGAATAAGATTTTCCCGGTTTTAAGACAACTTCCCTTTTTATTTTTTCCGCTATGACAAAAGGGAAATGGGACAGTCTAACCATTAGCACATCAGACATGTTAAACCTTATTTTACAATATGATGTGGCTAAAATTCTCTATTTATATGTCTAAGCAAGTTGATGACCGTGCAGCAACTACTATTTTATTTTATTGTCAAAATGACAACAGCGAGCACATGCTGAGTTGCTGCAAAAGTCGTAACTAATGTCGTCGATTAAACAAAAAAAGTCAAAACTTAATTGGTTCTTATGAAGGTGTACGTGGAACCGGTTAAGCATTACGCAAAAATGTATCTGGTTGTCATTTTATGGAAAATAAATAAAAATAAAAGGTACTCTTATTAGTCGTTAACAAGTATGCATACCTAATACCTATACACATATAATGACTAACTAGTCTATTTTCTCTAATGTGGTAATTTACTGCGCTAAAAAGGTGAAAATGAAAAAAAACGAGTAAGTTTTAATGGTCACGTATTGAAACATTAAAAGTCATTGGATTCTTGTAAACAGGCTAATTTATGATTTCAGCTTTTCAAAAGTACAACTGTATACGACGTACCACGCAACCACCAAGAAGAAGACGGCTGACACACGCACAACATTCACAGTTTCCTTTCTGCTCCCCAAATTATATTATATTAAGGACCACTTACAATCGGTTAATTGTGGTAATTAACATAGATCTACACATTTCTGTAGTTTTAAATTGTAATAATTTATGGTTTTCCCTTTCCCCTTACGGTTCTGCATATATTTTCCCTCGTAGAATACGAAATGTTCGTGATAGTGATAAGTAAAAACAGAAAGAAAAAGAAGCTGCTGATTTTTTCTTTTTAATTTCCAGTTTGTCTCAACTACAACACTCATTAATTACCGCGATATCAGATGCAACCATCATCATCAACGTTATGCTATCAGTTGTCGTCGTCTGATACCACTGACATGAGTAGGTATTCACAAGGTACAAAATGATCTATTTTGCTAAACTTTTTTTCTGTTTCGTACCTACGTGCTAATCATTTGTTATTACGGTGGTGTTGTGGTGGCTAATAAGCATTTGATTATTGTGATATCTATACACACAGTTCATACAACCAATTTAACTAAGGTACTTAATATAAAGACCACTGCCCGTGTGGAGTGTGGACAAGGTATAGTCATAATGACTATCTTTACATTTTGCAAAGTGTTTATAACATTTCACCGTGTGCAACCATGAAACAAAATAGTTGCTTATATTTAAGTCATTGTCAGTAACAGTCCGTGATGGAGTATTCCATTGTCGTAGATTTATTCCTCCTTTTAATACGGACCTAACAACATACCTACTATCTACTATTAAGGTTATTGAACACAGAGCCACTGTCACGCAGATATGTTCTGGTTTTTTTGTTCTTAATTTTATTCACATTACACCATTTTTTACTTTTTTTACATCCGATATGTATGTACGTCCCAGTATAAGTGTACAGGTGATGTATAGGGTGTGTTCCTATCTTCTGACCAGCAAAAGGTCTTTTCTTGCAAATTTATTACTGGTTTTCATTATACAACTGATACTAAGGACGAGCGATTTTTCACCATCTGCCCCGCTCTCATTTATTTCACTGCTTTTTTACAACTAAACAGGAAATACATTAAGTAAGCCATGATATGTACAGCTCTTGGCATAATTGATGGGATATAATATGTTTTGGTAATTTAGTAAAAAGTGTAATTAAAAGATGACAGGAGAAATGAGAAATATGAATCTCTTTTGTCTTCCACCAGCATCACTGACTGACGTTGTAGGTATATATAATATAATACCCAAACCAAAGAATGAACAAGATAGTTTTGCACTAAAAGAAAATGTGGTTTTCTCTTGTTTGCATGGAACAACTTTTTTTCTTGGTCTTCTTTTGAATAAAATCACAATTTTGAATCGAATGTTTTCATACATTCATTTTCTTGCAGATTAAAACTCGACCCACACGGCTACCGCTTTTACATTGTCTACTTACTATTGAATGAAGCGGCTTGGTTTCGTTCGTTCGTGATGATGATATGATTACGTGATATTGTTCTGACAGATGAAGACATATAGCGTACCTACTTTTATGTATATTATGTTTCTACTACTGCCTACTGATATATTACTTTATAACAATGTAATATTAATATTTACGTCTTTTCTTCGGTACATGCTCTGAAAAGGGCTAATCAGCACAATTAACAAGATGCTTAGCGGCTCATTTAACATGAGAAAGGATGAAGTTGATCTTTGTAAATTTATACTAATTAAACTGTTACAACGCGGAATTAACCACACTGATCCGCTTGTGTAACCTGCTGCATGATTTTTTTAAATTCATTGTTGTCAGTAGTCCTATTGTTCTTTGCAGCAGGTCAAACAAAATGTTCGCCCATTCGCTTTTATGTTACCGTATTACTCATATTAACATATTCTTGTAGTAATAATAATATTCATTATCATTAAAGCAGAGGAGCATGCAAAATACATAAAAATTCAAAAACAACTGAATAAGTTTATTAGGTAGTTGGCTGCTTCTTTTGTTATATTGATTGAAATATCAACTGTTAACGCTTTATAGTTTTTAAAAATCTCGAGTCATGTAAAAAATTAAACTGATTATTCATTTTAACCTTTTGATAATGATCATAAGAAGGCTGGTAAGGTAGGTTTTAGCTGCACATAGAATAAATTTTAATGAGCACATTTTGCAAGTTGTTCTGATGAAAATGAATAGAAGAAATAGCAAGTCTTAATTCTTTGCTATCTTCAAGTCAATCAATTATTCGAGCTATTATGACCAGCAAACTGATTTATGGGTGCAGAAGCTCGAAACGACAGTTTTTTATTTACTTCACTGCTACGTCATGTCGCGTAGAATGAAGAAGACCAAACCAAACCCAACTCTTCATTCGTGAAACAATGAAAATAAGTAACCATTTGTGAAGTAAAAGTAATAACCGTTTGCAAATATGTCACTATTCTTCACTTTACTCTGTTCAAGTTTAGAAAATGCAAAACCATAGGCCATGTTAGCATAGGTATATAGATAGACTTAATGATATTAGTTATTGGCTGTTTTGAGAACACGGTTTTTTCTATGAAAGTTAGTGATCACAGATATACATGTACCTATTCAAGTTATCTGCAAATATGAATACCTATACAGACAAGCTAATGAATAAAAGGCAGTAAACAAGCAGAAAATTCAGTTCCTTAGATTTCTATTTCATTTATTTATTTGTCTAATAGCCACTTGTACACGTGCCTTTTATTGTATATTTTACACCACCACCAGTAGCAGCTACTTGTGTTCACACTAAAAATACCTACATATTATGTCATTGTGTTTACAAACAGCAAGGTTGTATAACAATGTAAATAGGAGAGCTATAATGAAAAATTCTCCTGGAATTTTCAAGCGGTGATGATTGCCCATTCCATCCGTCACTCTCTCCCTTGAAAATGGTTAATAAACGCATGCTTGCTCAGAGTAGTTATATCATAGTTTTGCTGACTGCTGTTGTGAGCGCGTCCTAAAATGGCAATAATAACTGTGTAAAAGCTGTATCAGTGTTGTAGATAATAATACGTCTTGTTTTGACGGTGATTATGTTGGTGTGACGCTGTGTGAGAGAGAATGAATGCCTTTTACTTTATTGAACTTTATCGGTCGTCGGTACGCATCCTTTCTGAAAACAGAGAAAAAATGTGTTTGTATTCACTCTTCATTCAAGTTGTATAGATTTTACTTGGTTTCCCATTCTTTTCTTCTGTTCTTCATTACCCGCAGCTGTCTCTATTATACAGCAGTGTATGATCACATTGTGTAAAAAGGAATGGAGGAACCGAACCCTAAATTAAGAAGGGAGAAAGTAAATAAGCCTCAGGAGAATCTCCATTCATCTGTGACTCAGGCATTTTTATACGCGTTTTGCTTTCGCACTCTCTCTCTCTCTCTCTATCCTTATTCATCCGCCACCACTCATTTTGTTGTTTTTTCCTCCGAGCTTATAAAATTGGCTTGTCTCATCTTAGCACTATTGGTATATCCCGTCTTGTGAAAACGGAATTAAATGAAAAGAATACAGCAATAATGAATAGAACCGATCATCGTCTGATAGGGAAGGGCTGAAAAGCTCATGTTGATGTTGCTTGTTTCGTTTGTCATTGCGCGTGGTGTATATCCACGAACACTCGATAATATTCATACATATTGAGCTTACATATTATATTGATGATGCTCATTTTTAAGAATAAAAATGCGACTCACACCATTATTGTGAAAGCGGAGCGAGTGTAAGATTGACTGAGAGTGACTGCATTTTTTGTATTCTCATTCATTGCTATACACACAAATAGTTGGGTGTATTAGTTACTTCGGTGTAGCTTGTTGCTTATTCTAAAAAGAGCAGATCAGGGATGAAAAAAATGTGCTGATGACAAGTTGAAGATGTCTGTCTTTTTCATTTCACTGAACAACCAGCCATACAGTATGTGTAGTATCTAATATACAGAGTGATTTGTTGACAATGGTTTGCAAGAGGGCATGAGCAAGAGAAGAAAAAGATAAACAGGATGACATCAAGTGAGAGAGCGCATTTAAGTATTGTTGTGGATGTAAAATAACACATTCAAAACGAAAAAAGACTGGTCGATGATGATGCAACGAGTGGAATGAGTCGGGTTTATATTTACCATCTATCGTGTATCGAGTATGGAAGTTGTCGGCGTGATATTGGTAAAAATGATAATCATGATGCAATGACGGTAATGATGAGGATTATACATCTCATCACATCGCCCATTGACACTTGCAGTCAAATAAAGGAAAATTAATGACTAAAGTGACAATGAGCAAGGCTCACATTTTGATGACGTTGATGATGTGCTGAGTTGGGATATTCACTTTTTCATCAAAACCGTGTTAAACACTGCTACACCAAACAACCCTCTCTATGTGCCCAGTTTTTCTTACATGTCCTAACAATGGAACTCTTTCCAAAATCCAACTCTACATTAGTATCTTTAGCTGCCAGGAACGGTTCCATTCAACGAGGAAAGTAAAATGCAATTTTTTATGTTTTTCTTGTTGAATGCATCACCTTCCATTTTGATCCACGAAACCTGTGCATGTTACTTTTAAGTTGTAACAATGAATTTTGTCTGGTACTTGTCTTTTTGTACATGGGAAATACAACTTGAAACAGCAAACGAACTGTGGTGACCAGTGGTGTTGCATTGGCATGTGCTAGGCTTATTGCTTGTGCACGCATTTATTGATGTTGTTTTGGACTGAGCATTATTATTTAACTTGTTCCTTAGCTTGTTTTAATACTCATTTGACTGGTTTTATTTGTTGGCTCTTTTACTTTTATATACATCATCATCATCTATGAAGGATCAAGCAGAGTGGTGAAGAAGAAGCGTGGCAATATTTTACGTAACATTTCTATCAAGCTTGATGCTGCCTGGCTGCTGCATGTATGTTGTATTATGGGTTGCATGTGAAGCTGTTTATTGAACTTTTCAATGAATATTGAGTAGTTATCCTTAAATTGCAAACAGAAGTGAAGTAAGTTAATTTAACTTGCTACAACCGCGATCATGTTTTTATTTTATTTTGTGTATTGACAGTATACATTTGTACTTTACTTATTCAGCCGTATTGACTACTAAATCGGATTTTTAAACCTTATTTTTTAATGCATATTGCCAGCTTTTGAGCGTTCCTAACGTAGAAAGTGTGAGGTTGGTGGTTTCGTTGAAATTTGTTTTGATGGGGTGGTGGTGTGGTGTGTGTGTTTTATGCTTTTGATATTTGACAGAACGGTTGAAAATCTTTTTCTGTGCGAGACCAACTTGTAAACCCCTCGAGCTTATGTTTTTCATTATCGGGGTATTAGCACCTTCATCCATTCTCCTTTGTTGGGATTTTCATTTGTCTGAATGAAATTTAAACGCTTTTATTTGGAAAATCTGTTCAAACAAAATACATAATAAGTTAATGCGTAAAACTTCATTCATATTCATTAACTGTATTTTGTTTTGTGATGTGTGTTCTTTTATTGAGAATTGATCATGTTTTTGCATGCTTTGATGTCTATGGTATGCAATGGCAGATTATGTAGCTTATTCTAAAATCGGATCGGAATAAGTTGGAATGCTTTTATAACATACAGCTTGCTGGATATAATAGATAGATATGTTGAGAATTGGTACCTATTTTCGGGTTGCAGAGAATCCCGCTTTCGGGAGCAAACCAGCACTAGCTCTTTGGTGAGGTTTACACGCGAACTGTTTGATCTCTTCCGTTTCCAACCGAATTTCCGCTAGGTTTCACTAACGTCTCCCCACCATCACCCTTTACTACTTTGCGAAAGACGGGAGCTATTCTTTTTCCACGGATAAACACAGAACAAGGGAAGCTACTTTCAGCATTTTCATTTGCCACATACGTAGTAGTAGTGGAGTATAGGTTCGTGTTCGTCGGTGACGATTTCTCCGTTTAGCTCTGACTTTTTGACAATACTAGGAAAAGAAAAACTTTACCTTGACCACCTAAATACATCATGCATGAACTCTCGAGTCGGTGTGATTTAATCAAAACCAAACTTCAAAGCATATATTTATAGCCCACAGTCTACTATTCTTGTTTTTCTTATGCAATTTAATTCAAAAATTATTCCTCGTCACCGTCCACAACTAACCTGTAATTTCTCCTGTCATATAAATCATCAGCCGTTGCAGAGCTATAAATAATAAAAGTAATGGCAATAATAATAACGGGCTGACTTTTTATCGTTCAACTCAATCACAACAATGACTTTTTATCGTTCAACTCAATCAAAACAGCAGCTATCAAACTTCATCGTTCCTAGTTCATAAAACTACTTCACTTGTCTCGAGTCATCTTTATAAGCGTAACGTTACAATACAAAGTAGTAATGATGATGGTTGTGGTACTGTTGGTGTTACTACAATAATGGTAGCAGGCAACAGGCATTAAAATTACATAGCCCAGTTTTTTTATATAACAGCAGTGTGAAAAGAGGTAGCAGAATAATATAATATAAATCTGTCGTATATGTTATTTGGGTCCTGAATATTAGGATGGTTCCCCCTTCTCGCTATCACTACTTGTTTGACTGGAAACGATTAACGTTTGACGAATGTGACCCATCACACAGTGGCTGATAGGCAAGTGCTGCACGATGAACCAAGAAAGGAGGGGAACCTACATAATATGTTCGTATTAATAACAACTGCAAGTTAGTTCAAATATCATCAGATTCTAAGCTGTATCGTCATAAAAGCTAATGTATAAATGTCACTGAATACATTTATTATTTCACAAAAACAATGTCGATTATATATAGCTTCCAAAATATGCTATTGTATTATTTTTTGGTTCTTGAAATAGCTTATGAATGAGAAACTGCATGTTGTAATGAAAGTACATATTATAGTGATACTGATTTTGACGAAAGTAGCCACACAAATTTTCATCAAGATCTTGCAAAGTCAACAAGTGGCAAGTCACTCTTCTCAGAATTTTGAGGCTTAATAGGATCGCCAATCTTGGTAAAGTGGATCCAAGGCTTGTATGTGCGTGCTGCTCAAATCCAATTGAATATTCTGTTTGGCTGACGTAATTCGTTCTGTTCATATTGAATACTTTTTGGCTGATGAGAAAATGTTAGAAGGAAAAAACCTTTGCATTTGTAAATGTGATTCGGAGTCACTTCCGATTTTCTTCAAAAGAACGTGTACAGTTCTATAATAATCCATATTGCTCCTTGGGGCTGTGCAACAAGCCAAAAAATGAAAAATCGTGCATTCTTAAATAAGGTACAAATCAGAAAGAAAAAAAGAAGTCACGAAATTACAGTATTGGACTGCTTGTTTGCGAGCAGAAGCAATATTTTATTTTGTTTCTTTTTTACTTTATTAAAAGCGCACCCACACGATACGCAATAAATGGTTATAATAATATATACAATGTGTGCATTGTTGGAGTTCCTAGCTTTTCTCTCCGTCTGCCAGTCTGTATGTAAATAAGCTACCAAACTCTAAATTGAAAATGATCAGAGTTCAAATGGTCCCTAGCATCCAACTTATCATCTGATAGTGTAAATGCTTACATTTCGAATGACTGCTGAAGTACAAGCAGACAGCAGGGAATCTCTCACAGTGTTTATGTTTATCCAATTGAGAATACACAAAGATAGTGAATCAGTCAGTAGTAGTACTGGTGGTATAATAATAAGTAGGAAGCAAGAAAAAAGAGGCAAAGGTGAAATGAGATGAAAATTTTTTTGGGGTGGGCCAAGACTCATTAATCTTGAAAATAATCGTGCCCTTGAGGAAATATGGAAAAAGAGCGTCTGTTTGTCTGCTTGCCTGCAAGAATGTCTGTCTCTAAACTGTATATCCGCGTGAGTTAAAATGCAATTCATTTTCCATATCGTACCAAAGCACCATGAACAAGGAGCAATACTACAAATACGAGTGCTACCATCGCTTTGCCGCTTCATCTTTAAAGAGCTCTACACCAAAACGCAAAGAATGAAGTGGCTTTAACTTTGCTTAAGTAGCTCCCTTTCTTCTTCATTTTTCCTCTGCGTCTTCTTGACAAGTTGGTTATGAAATTCTTTATTTCTCTGGAGTAGTGTAGTGTGTAAAAAATGTATTATGTGATTATGCAGAAGAGAAGCAATGTTGTCGTTTGTTGTATAACTTATTGTGTCCCGTGTAGAAAATCGACTTTGCTAGCTAGTCTCTTCCTCTTCTCCGTTTTCTTTCTCCTTCTCCACTTATTCATAAAAAGCTTATCATTCATATTATTATCCATTTGTATATTAACCTCCCCAATAGAACACGATATAGATAATAATATAAAAATAAAGTGCATAAGTCAAGCATAGCCATACAGTGTGTATCTTTATCGCTCGCTAGTGATTCCACAATGTGCGGCATCCCGTATAAGTGGAAAAGTAGAACAACAGAAGGAAAAATTGGAAGCTTCTCTAGCAAGATTGTGAATACACCAAAGCCAGGAGAACAAGTTGATTTATATTTTCAAACAAGAAGGGATGAATGATGATCTTCATCTACTTAAAAAAGAAAAATATCCGCAGTTCCATTCTACTCGGAGATTTAATTCTCTCTGCTGCTCGGCTCTGTCTCTACAAGCCTTCCTTAAGCAAAAAACTGCAAGACAGGGTTGAGAGAAAAGTAGGAGAGGGAGATAATGGAGTGAACTTGAGTTCGTTTAAGTAGTGGGACAGCATTATAAAATATAAAAAAACTATGTATAAATAAGTAATATGCTAAAAAGTATATACGCCACATATTTGGCGTGGCATATTTTTCCTAAGTGTGCCTATAAAAAAGGTCTTGCTATTGCCGGAATCACTTGATGAGTTTAATGAAACTTTGGCGTTTGAATGCATGCCCGATTAGTACCTTCTTATCTTTCAACATGAACAATGAACAGACCAAAGAAAGACAATTTGCATTACCTGGCCATATGCACATAACGAATTATTGGATTAAAATGAACTGTTCCTAGTAATCAAAATATTTGTATATGCATCTGTCATGCATTTTTGTAGTTCAAACAATATTGCACACATTCTTTCAAATCAAAATCAGGATAATGCTAACTAGATTATTATTTATGTATTCTTCTACTTCTAGTCATTTTTTCGTATATAGCTCTCGGCTGTTTTATACTAAAGCATGATACTGTACTGTTGTTGGTGTAACATGTTCTGTACCATACTCGGCGTGAAATAACTTATTATCCTATTCAAATCACTTCCCTTCTCTTTTTTAATCAGAGGGGTTGACGTTAGTAATGGAAATGGTTTATGTGATAGTGTGGTGGGATGGTGATGATCACACCACACCGAACATTATAGTTGTGCGTTCTACACTTATTCATCATCACCAACAAAAAACTAATCAGTTTCGAGTATGTTGTCTGTCATGTTGTGATTCCAGTCTGGTAAACAGTGATCGTCATCAAAGGTGCCATTTGATACAAGTAAGAAAATGAGAAGGGAAGAAAGCCGACACGATACCAGTGAGCACAATCATTTCCATATAGTTCATAGTTCACAGGAGCGATAGAGGAGAAAATGTTGTTTCTTTGCCACTTTAAAATATAAAATATACGTATTATGAAGAAAGATAGATGATTTTTGTGATATACTTCATTATCAAGATCCCACAGAGTTACACAAAAGAGGCGTGAAAGCTATCAAACCAGGACAGGGTTAGATAGAAACCGACACTTGGACAGATTAGCCTTTTTCCGTTTTCTCCGTGCCGCCGACAACACGAACGACTTAAAAATCTCATCATCAAGCATAAGAGAGCGATGTGAATATATAATATATGAAATCTTTATTATATTATTAATGTGGTTTATGATAACATTGTTACGTGTGTAAATAAAAACATCCCTCTCTGTCAAGGTAGCGTTTTAAAAGGAAAGGAGAATGTTGATACACGCACTGTTTTGCATGAATACGTAATCAGCTAGATATCTTTATTTTTTAGAATTTCTTGATGTGCATGATGGGAAGTTAGTAGCCAGAGATCCTTCCTTTACTAATGCGAATTAGAAGATTTTTGAAGAACGTTTATTTTCCTTCCTGCTTATTTTATTCTCCTTGAGACAATTTTATGATTAAATTCATCTTATTTCTTGGTGATGCTAACTTTTTAAGATCTACATGTGAGAAATTCCCAGTTAGTTAAGAACGCAAACGGTAGGGAACAATATTGAACTGTGTTCATTCCAATGCAATATCATGTGAAAATTGTAAAACATGCTGAGATTTTTATATATACAACATGTTATAGTTATAAGGCTACTCGGGCAGACACCTCACCAACTACTGATGATGCTATGTATGTGGACAATGTGAATTGAACCTAGATATAGGATATAACTTTCATAATGTTTTGCACAAATGTATCCCATTCCCATCCCATTTCACATTAGAGACAGCTTCCACTGCTATGACTCTATGGCCCATTTATGGTTTAATTACAACTTCAAGTCGTCTAAACCAGAGTCATTACTGCGATATCATTACCATCGTCATTATTTTCTTGGTCTCCCTATCGTCTTACTCTTTCCAATGCTCTCCTTTTTATCCCGTTTTACCACCACCTGGTCATACAGTTGTTAAACACGGCGATGTAAATAAATACCAATAGATAATATACCCTAATAAGAAAGTTAGTAAACTTGAGTGTGATGTGATTCCCGGAGTGAGAAAGGTGCCATCACATTATGTCCAACAACGACAAGAAAATATTCTAGAGAAAGAATGAAAGTTGTTCAGCGTAGAAGTAATAAGGTTAGCGTAAAGTGAACAAGCTGGAAACACATTATTCACAGGCAATAAAACTGCAGTTTAATCCAAGGGGATGGATGTGAGTAAACATAAGCAAAAGGTACATAATATACCTAGTAAAAGTATACAGGTATATATGGACACATATTTACAAAGAAATATAAAATGCGATCGGGTCACAGACATAAAAATAGAGAAGTATACACAAAAATATCTTAGAAAATCTTTTTAACCAAGCCTTAAAATAACGAAGTTGTATTCCCTAACATAACCCATCACCCTCCTCATTTCTGTATCATCTTCGTCTAAACTTTTTATATGGTTTTATTACGAAGCTTTGGCTGTGTGTTGACCTGGATGACACGCATGGTTTCCATTCTCCTCTGTAGCATCGTGCGGAGTAGTGAACAAATCCAACTTCACTACTAAATGATTGTGTTATAAATAAGGTAATCACATTAAAAACCCTAAAAACACATAAAAACTGGCAGTTGCTTTAGTTTACATTTACTACAGTACACCACCAGCAAGCAGAAACATCAACTGCAGCTCTCCTTGTCTCAATCATCGTCTCGTCATCTTATCGTATTTTGATGGTGTTGGTATTTGAAAGTGTCTCGTTTTTGTCACCCTGTCGAATTATTTACTTTTTATGAGATTTTTCTTTTCACTTGTTCATTCGTCTCTCCTAAAAGACAAATAAGCAGCTAGTTTCATCTGGAATTAGATAGATTTGAAAATCTTGTTTCTCGTGAATTTTATGGCCGTTAGTTTTTACTCCCTTTTACTTATTTGGCTGACTTATTTAAAAACAAGCCATTTTCCATCAAGTTAAGAAGACAATGAGAACGATGATGAGGCTACGCTACATAAAAATTGAGTGTAAAATTAACAAGAGAAACGATCAAATTTGATGAGTATTACTGTGAGTGCATTAAGAAATGAGAAACACAGGCTGTTGTTGTCACCGTCCTCCTATGATACTTTTGATATTACCCTAGGATTCACAAACACCGGAGAAGTTAATTTTCTTGCTTTGCTTCTACTTTCTATAGAAATGAGAATTGATCAAAATGAAATGTAAATGTAATGCTATCGTGTTGCTCGCACCCACAATTTTTCTGATCTGCAATACATCTTTTTTAGCTGGACCCCACTTGTCGCATTGCCCTCAGCATCACTCTTGTGCTCTACGTGTACACAATCATCTTATGTCCCCACCGAGTGCGACTTTTACGCTATTCTGTGACCTATCCGCCTCCTTTGCGCGTTAATCGTACACAATTTTCGGGAAAAATGTTCAAAAAAGGTACTGTTTGAAAGATTTGGGGGAGGATGTATATTTTGGGGGAAAACACCGCATTCCACAGAGCAATAATAATTCCAACTTAATATCTTTATCCAAAGCGACATGTGTTTGTGCCCATGTGTGAGTTAATGAATTTTCATGAGTCCTTTGGGTGAAATTCCAGTTTAGATCTAAGTTTACTACATACATCACAGAGGAATCTTGTGTATTTCTTACTCTAATGCAGCAAGCAATATAGTAATAATATGTTACTACAAAGTAAAATAAAAGTACAAAAAAATTATCCGAATGAAAATTACACCCGACACAAAGCACTGTACTGCTGTGTCTCTTTTATCCTCATGATGATTTAGATGTTCCTTTTTATTTGCCATTTGTATAATAATACCAAACAGGGAAAGCCACCACCACAACCGGGCCCAAAAAAATCTTGCCTTTTGGAATTCTTATGCCTTGAACATACAGCGATGGTATTAGCACAGGCGAGGAATAAATTTATTATGAATATTAGTTACCACCACTGCCACAACAATGGTGAGAAGAACCTGTGCAGCATCGTGTGGCTTTATGTCTATAGACCATATACACAAGATAATACAAGGCATCAATATAATAATCACCCTGTCGTGCAAAAGTAATTATTTTAAATTACCACAGAGTGTAAATGCATCATTATTATTATTATCATCATCATCAAAAGTTGGCACTTGCCAGTAAACCAAAAGCATTCTTCATGATGACCATCATCAGTGATGAAGGAAACGAAAGGGGCATAACAGCCATAATATTAAAGTTTACACAATTGCTTTCTGTTTACCAACCACCTCGGCTCATCCTATTTAATATTTGCTCAAAAAAGATATAATTCGCAATTCTAATGTGTAATGAAAATAATTAGTAGTAAATTACATTTTAACTGCTTCACATTTATAACAGCTTTCCACCTTTTTTCATTTCTTGTCCAAATATTTATTATTGCAATAAGTCTAAGTATTTATAAGAGAGGGAGAAAAAGAAAGAAGCATGACAAATAATGTTGACTGCTTGTGTGTTTTGTGTGCATGTTTGCATTTTAACATGACTGATTATTGTAAACAATTTAATAACTTTTAACGAGATTGCTTATTATCATCCTGACGAATATGATGATAATGACGACAACAACAACGACGAAATTTAGTGTGAGGTGTTGGTGATTTTATTTGCTCATGTACCTTTCGTGTGTGCATTCATGGGTAAATTAGGATTACATATCACCTATCTGAATTGTAGCTTAGCTTATTTACTACCTGTTCAGACATACTCCATCAAAAAGAAATCTCACAAGTCTATTCACTTTTTTCTCACATGATCATTTAAGTGTGCCCACTTTTGAAGAGTCCACACCCTCGCGTAAGAAAATGATGACTTCAATGTAATGATTTGGACAACAAAATGATTTTTTGTATTGTGTAATAATATGGCAAATTACACACAATAAAACAAGTGCATTGTTAACAGTATGACTTATCCCAACCCATCATATTTTCAGTCTATTATATTCCATTTGGACTTTTCCCAACGTTTTTCTTTGCAATAATAGCAAAACAGAGGAAAAAGCTGAAGAGGTTGAAAATTTATATATATAGAATCTAACATGATTCTGCATCTTTTATATTTTATATATCATAGTGAGAAATAAATACGTAAAGAAATCTCCTCGTTGAATTCGTTCATGTACTGTGGATATCCTGCTTTGTACTCTTGCGTAGTAATTTAGAAAGAGAAGATAAAAGATAGAAGACAAGACAAAATGAAAATTGCTGATGATTCCCCGCCGAGATGATTGTTGATGTGACATTTATACGGATAAAGTATCCAAGCAAATCCCGTGATCCTCCTATTCAAAAGGATTTGAACAAAGTTAACGAGATGCTTATACATACACTCTTTTGAATCTTTTTTAAATTTACTGCTCAGGTTGGTATTTAGTAGTGTAGAGTGGAAAAAAGACTGATTAAATTTGTTCTCGCCTTTTCTTCCCTCTGATAATTAGTCGTAGTAATTTTCTGGATTCTTTTAAATTTCGTACTGCCATAGTGGTCATTCATTATAATCAAAACGATGAGATCAACACCTACAAAAGACATATTTAGATTTGGTGGCTTATATGGCAAATATGTAT
>JAHZMV010001760.1:0-19798 GCA_027743765.1 Coecobrya sp. COE2
CCGCCGCCACCGCCACAGTTAGAAGAAAGTACACGTAGAGTAGGTAATACTGTGTCGGCGGTGGTGTGGTAGTGGCGGTGTCACGGGACATTGGACCTGTCTCTCAGATCTATATAAAAATAATTCTACTGCGTTGATATACTTTTACACACACGCCTAGAAAACCTCCAAGTTGAATCGCTCTCTGGAGAGACCCAGACAGGCTATATACATACATATTATTGGATTCATGCACCACTTTTTTTTTATTCCATGTCGACTTGAAATAGATCTAGAAAGGTGCATGACTTTTTTTGTTCTGTCTGTTGTGTCTGCCTATTTCTGGTTTACTTTTTGTTTGCCATCATGCTCACATGAACGCAACTTCAACTTCCCATGTTCCATTGAAATAAGTATTCATGGAATCAACCAGAAAACCGCTTGCGAATGCGAGTTGATCATTGTCAATTGATGAGTTCTTCGTCTCTTCTTTGTAAATACAAATTCTAAGCCTAGAAAACCATATCTATGTATTTACGTTGTTGTCGTCTTCAAAACGCTTATTATGGACATGCCTACATCAGGTTTCATTATAAAGAGTTGAGAGTGTACTTTTCATATAATAATATTGAAACCTCTCCTCATATTATATGTACCTATGTGCGACGTACCATGTCGCTCTCATGTTCTCAACAACATGCATGGGATTTTGAACGCAATAAAAAAACAACAACAGCACCACCACCACCAGACCTGCAACTCTAAAGAGACAGATTTTCATTCATTTTCTGTGTGTGCTGGGGTACATTTATTATTGCTTGTCTCTTGTCTACATAGAAGATCCATGCCCAAGAGTACACACACCAAAAAACCCACAAAGTAAATACAATATAAGCCACTATTACGTTGTATTTATCATCATCTCTGTATCAGCGTTCCATTTTATCTTATATGTGCCTGCTCCACCGCGCTGCCTCTTTTCTACCCACTATTATTAATACCTACGTATTTCGTCTGGGTTTAGAGACTCCTTTTCTTGTAAAGAAATGCATACTCACTTCACACTTACAAAACAAGAGAGAAGCAAGTAGAAAACGACTTCACGGAACAGCATCATCATCATCATGTAAGAGTCGCAGTTTGTTGGAACAACTCATTACTTACTGCATTATATTCATATTACATGTAAAAATGTATATACTACTCCTATTATTTTATTTCTAAAATTTTCTCATCCTTTTCATATATGAACATGTACTTTTCTGTGTATTATTTTGTGCATGTCTGAAAAAAAATCTGGTGAAACATTCTCGTCTCGTCTAGCTCTTCTCTCTCTCTCGATCACTCTTTCTGGACTAAAAAAAAATACGCTACTCTTTCAAGTTCTGGTAGTATCTGTATTACTACTGCACACTGTGTACTCACACATTCATTCTTAAAGTGTGTGCGTTGTTGATACTCTTTTTATGATGATGATTTTTATACGTGATATGATGCATTTTAAGTGTACCACGTATACTTACTTACGTAGTAGTACACACACAAGCAGCACATAAACAATATTTTTTTTATTAAGTATTTTGGCGATTTGGTCATCTTCATCACGACCACAGCTAGTGCTACCATCAGGCTACATTTTAATACGACGGTGGTAAACACGACGACAACAGGAGCGCACATCATATTCTCTCTGTCGATATTTTAATGAGCTTTGTGAGGAGGAGTATTTTTCATTACTATTATTATTATCATCATCTCATTGAACAAAGTTATAACTGTGCTTACGAGTAAAATAAGTGGACACAAAAAAAACGATAATGTACTCTTATTGTTACTACACACGTTGTTGTCGCGTATCCTCCTCTTCGTCCTCATGGTGGTGTTGTGAATGACTGAGTGAGTGAGTGTGGATAACTGACTTTATAACGACGTATTTAATGTCATATTACTGCGGTCATTATTTTCTCCACTGTTTGCTCACTATCACAAGGAACATTATAACGCTGAGTTGTGTACATTGTAAGTACACAGCAAAATATTAAATATTTCTCAGAAGCGCATGATAATGATGAAACGATCATTATCTTCATGTACATGATCATCATCAAAACATATTACCAAGTGCAAAAGTAAGAATACATACACAGGCGACATTTTAATATTAAACGCTAAATTTAAAGTCATTTGGACTACCTTACTCATCATTCAGCAGCACTGAGAAAATATGTAATGCATGATCTTATTTTTATCAAGTTTCCAAGTGTGTAATGAGTTGTTGTTGTTGCAAGTTTCGGGGTAGTCTGATTAGAAAGAGACCATGGACCATTTGATTTAAAGATTAATTTTTATTATCAATACACACTAACGTGAACTATATTACCAGAGAGAGTCATCATATTATTGCCAGGAGGAATATGTGATTTCTTCACCTTTTATCATGATCACGTAGTCAGACTAGCATAACGTCATGCTTGTTATGAACATCGCATTTAGTACACACATTAAATTACCAACAGGACAAGCTTTAGGCTTGTTGCGGTACTGATTTGCTTAGCATGCATAATAATAATATATAAATATTATTTACCAGTCTTATCACTAATTACCATTCACAAAAACAGTTATTGCGTTTGCCTTCTCTATCTCTCTGGTGGTAATAGTGGTGGCGATTTAAATACGTGACAAATTTATACAAAAACTTGAATAATTTGCTACCGCAGCAAAATCCCTTGTTATATTTATGAATGGAGAAAAGAGCATTGAATAATCTCGTGTGTTTTTGTCAGTGACGTTATCAGGCTCTTCCTGTGTCCTCACACGACCGCTCCTTCTCCATATAAATAAATATTATTTAAATATGCAGTAACATACAATGCTGATTCATCATCATTTAACTAAATATAATCATCATAATTTGATAAATGTAATCGTCACCCCGCATCAAAACAACAATAACAACCAAATAGTTTCACAGTGTTATAATTAATGTTTCATCTAGGTAGTCACACTCTTTATATTGCTCTGCGTCGTAGTCGCATCATCCATCACGCAGTTATCACACTTTAACTTCGTCTTCGTCATCAGTCTAACAAATTAGAAATAAAACTTATTATCATCCGCAGTGGTTTCATTATATTTTTGTAGAGCAAGAGGTGCTGCTGCAATATAAAGAGCACACAGACGCCGCAACCATTTACAAATTTACGCTTGCAAAAAAAATGTAACAGAAAATTTGCGACGCGAGGAGATATGCACAAAACCGCACCGCATTTTTTTTTCGTCTCCTTCTCCTATTTACTTTATTTAACGTGCAAAATAGATTAGATTTCAGTGTCTGCACCGCATAGAAGAGAATAGCAAATTTAACGACATAACATGTTACGTAGCAGTTACAGTTATATGGCATAGCAGACACAGAGATAGAAAAATTTGCTAAAAATACATTATACACAAATTTACACACTTGATTACAAAACATGCGCAAAAAAATATACTATAAATTTTTTGCACTTGTTGATGTTGTTGTGTTGTTGGTCTTTTGTCTGAAGCTCAGCTCTTTTGTCTGAAGGGGAAAGATAAGCGGGTAAAAAAAAGCTGCAAAATAATCAGATTTTATTGCGCAGTCTGATGATCTGATGGGAAAACAAGGACATGTGAAATGAAGCAGTGGGGCAAGTAGGAGTGACATTTGGAAAGTATTTCCAACTTGGAATCCGCTTCCCGTTTTTATTCCAGGGAGTAGGACATACACACATGTAGAAGCGCGTAAGAAGTACCGGTTTTTTTTGTAACCGTTATGTGTACCTTTTGAAGTGAACATTTAAAAAGTTTGGAAAGTGAAATTGGAAACAGTTTAATGAGACTTGTGTGACGGTTAAGCAAGCAATTAAATAATTATAGTGGTTAAATTGGAGATGTATGTGTGGAAAGTGATGTGAGGGGCTAACAGAAACAGAAAGCAGGTGTCATTGTCCGCTGGAACAGTTTTCCAGCACAGCTGCGTGCATTAAAGGCGGTTGTGATGTGCACGTGAACACATCTGTATGGTTTGTGTGTGTGAAGATAAATAAATTTATTGGAGAAGGAACTCAACTTGGAAGTGTCATTTCTTGCGAGGAAGCTGTGTTTCTTGAAGTTGAATAGTAAAAAAATTAAAGTATCAAATTTAACTGGACAGACTGTGAAGTTTCCTTATTTTTACTTCTTAATTGCTCATTCACGTCCACGTCATTCAATATAGCAGCAACATTAAAATAAGGAAGAAGAGAATGTTTTGCTGGTGGTGTTGACGTACCAAAGTCGAGTGAACTCTTTTATAATCTTTAACTTTTTATGGCTGATTATCCTGAGTTTCTTGTGGATTCCCAGAGTGTACAGCAAGAAGCAGTTGTAGTAGTGAATCATTATCTGGATAATTAGGGTCTCTGTGAGTGAAACTGGATTCGGCCTACGTGAGAATCATCACCACCATTAAATATATAGGGTGTACATTTTAGTCATTAATTAGCGAGTAAGGCTTCATCATGTCGATGTCAATGTCAACGGGAGGTAGCCCTCCGAGAAGCCCTAGTACATCCTTGCCAGCGGCTACTCCGATTGTGAAAGAAGGGCTTTTATACAAGCGAGGTAAGTAATATTTAATTTTTAAAGGTTATGTTAAAATAATATAGAATCATCACCACTATTAAATATATAGGGTGTACATTTTAGTCATTAATTAGCGAGTAAGGCTTCATCATGTCGATGTCAATGTCAACCGGAGGTAGCCCTCCGAGGAGTCCAAGTACATCTTTGCCAGCGGCCACTCCGATTGTGAAAGAAGGGCTTTTATACAAGCGAGGTAAGTAATATTTAATTTTTAAAGGTTATGTTAAAATAATATAATATCCGATATCCGCCCATTTCATTCATGGCCATTATTTAAGGCAGGTATAAAGACTAGTCTTACAAACATTTAATGTGTATGCTTTTGTTGTTTATATTTTTTCCAGGAGAGACAATAAAGAACTGGAGACCCAGATACTTTTATCTTTTGGGGGATGGTTCATTGCGAGGATTTAAAACCAAACCTGACCATCCTTTTTCTACAGAGCCATTGAATAATTTCACAGTGAAGGATTGCCAAATCATGAAAATGGATAGACCCAAGCCCTACACTTTTGTGATACGTGGGCTTCAGTGGACCCGAGTCATTGAACGCACATTTTACGCTGATTCTGAACAAGACCGGCAAGAGTGGTTAAATGCGATTGAAAAAGTAGCAGAGTCTCTAACGGCGAGCACCTCCTCTTGTGTTCCAAGTCAACAACAGCAGCCTTCCTCTAGCAACAGTTCCAACGACTTTGACTTTATGATGTTAGATTCGGACGAGCCAGGTTCTACCAATGATCCTGATTTTATTAACAAATTTGTTGTCCAAGGCACAAGCTACGGAAAACTCTCAGGGAAAAAGAAAGTCGTAAGGAAAAAGGAAATTATTGTAATTATACGTAAAAATATCGCGTAATGATGGTATACGATTTTAAAATGTAATTCTGTTTTTTGTAGAGCTAATTGCAAGTGCGAAATTTACATTGCAGTTTGCACTTATGCGACAATAATAACACCTGCATTTGTTTGTTTTTCTTTTCAGTCACTCAAGTGCTCCTTTCAGACAAGTGATAGACTTTGTTTTGTAACTGAATATGTAAATGGCGGTGAGTTGTTCTTCCATTTATCTAGAGAGAAGGCCTTCTCGGAAGACAGAACTAGGTTTTACGGTGCTGAAATCATCTCCGCTATTGGATATCTTCATCAGAATGGAATTATCTATAGAGATCTGAAGGTATGGAAGCCTATTTAGCATAATACTTTGCTTAAACAGCAAAAACATCTGAATATAATTTAAATAATGTGTCAATTTTTCTGTTTAGTTGGAGAATCTACTCCTTGATAAGGATGGCCATATAAAAATCGCGGATTTTGGTCTGTGTAAAGAGGAGATTACTTACGGCAGAAATGTCAATTTTTCTGTTTAGTTGGAGAATCTACTCCTTGATAAGGATGGCCATATAAAAATCGCGGATTTTGGTCTGTGTAAAGAGGAGATTACTTACGGGCGAACTACCAAAACATTTTGTGGTATGTATTTGGCAATTTAAATGTAAAATGGTGTAGTAATTACAGTAATGTAAAATATGTAACTAATGTAAAATTGTCTACGTTTCAGGCACCCCTGAGTATTTGGCGCCGGAGGTCTTGGAGGACACAGACTACGGTTTAGCTGTAGATTGGTGGGGAGTTGGAGTCGTAATGTATGAAATGATGGTTGGACGCCTTCCTTTTTACAACCGAGATCATGATAGACTGTTTGAACTTATTGTTATGCAAGAGGTACGCATATACTCCAATACTCGTAACGATCATTAAGAAAACATAATTTTTATTAATCGTGTTATGTATTTCAAATAGGTCCGATTTCCCCATTCAATATCAGTCGAAGCCCGTGACCTCCTCAGTGGTCTTTTACGAAAAAATCCACGTGAGAGACTAGGAGGTGGTCCTGATGACGTCAGGGAAGTGATGCACCATGTTTTCTTTACTTGTATCAATTGGGAAGATCTAGTTCAAAAGAAGGTATGTATACTTTATTACAATAACATATTTCTTTAGAGGAGCTCTGGATATAGTGCCTATCTGTGTGTACGTCGCATCATGAAATTTTTTTGTGTTTCTTCCAGATTCCTCCACCGTTTAGACCACAAGTCACGTCAGACACAGATACCCGCTACTTTGATACGGTGTTCACTGTTGAACCTGTCGAGCTCACTCCTCCTGATAATGACAATGAACCCTTAAGTAGCATACCTGAAGCAACTGACGCTGACTTTGAAGGATTCTCTTACAGGGATTTGTCCTCAACTCTGGGAGCGTCCCTCCGTTCCACTGCCCTTAGTTAAGCTGTTAGGATTTAAGTTTATCATATCTGTGAAACCAAGAAATTTACATTTTAACCAAGCCAATCAATCATGCAGTGCGTTGCATAAAACTAGTATGTCCCCGTGACAAGAAAAAAAGCAGCAGCATTTATATTTGTTTTGAGCATAGGATACGTAAATATAGACATAGCCTCTCTTATATCGTCACCAAAGTCAAATTTTTCTAACATTTTGTAAAATTGTACTTTGTCTAATTATCTCATAGTGTTTTCCAGTCTGCAAAAATATGTGATGATGGAATGCCTCAAAAATGTTCAGAATAATGCGCCCCTGTGCATGGACGTTATATCAATCTGTCGCATCATACAAAAAAAACTCAATAATAATATGTTATACTATATAGCGGATATGATTAAGCAGATTGGATAAAAAAAACTACAATCAAAATGTGCTGCTGCTGCATTCTCAAATGAACAAGTCAACAAAACACGGAGCCTTTTTCTAATCAACGCCAATATAATCTCTGGAAGTCCTTCTGGTAAACTTTTCCCATTAAAGCAAAAGTTAGTTAAGTACTACACGTAAAAGCAGAATGAGGTAGAGTTTGGAATGACAATTTATATTTCAAGTGTGTGCGTTGAGTGTATAAACTTTCATTGTTTATTGTTCTTGTGTAGCCGTTTTCAGTGTTTAGCTCAGTAGTCGTTTGTAGTTGATTAGCAAAAATAGTTGTGTAGTAAGTACTCCTCTTCTTAATTAATTCAGAGAGAAGCGAACTGAACTGATTGTTGATGAAGACAAAGAGAAAAACGAATTTATGTTTGTACGTAATAATTTAAAAAAGAAAATAATTATGAAGCTGGATGGAAATATGATGCAAAAATGTAATAATATCTGATATGAATGTTAAGCTGTACAGTGTGACGAATCGAGTGATGATGATGATTTTGTATTTTATGGTCAGGTCTAGAAAAAAAACCGATTGTGATAGTGACTCTGCCAGAAAGAAGCGTTTTGCGAAAAGTATAAGAGAGAAATATTAGTAAGAGAAAAGTATAATATATTATTATTTAGAGTATGCAATGAATCGAGTACGATATGATGTGCGTTATGAGCGTTGGAATACGAAAGAAAAAAAATAAATACAAAATGTTGTTGATGTTACATGAACCGCCTTGCGGAAGTGTATATGCATACGCAAACGAAATTGATTTCAAGACAATTACATTAGTGAAATGAAATAAAAATAAGGATCACTGCTGCGACAGCCTCCAGCTATAGTACTAGGGAGAAATAAAACCTTGCTTGTTTCATGCAAAAAATTACATGATTCTATATCAGAAGCAACAATAGCTAAGTCTATATACACATGCGCTCCTGCAATTTTTTGTACTTATAATTGAATTTTTTCCTTCATTGATTTTCTTCTTCTCTTCACATGAGCTTTCACTGTGTCTGCGTGTGAGCGCCAAGGGACTGGCAAAGTGAAAGCATATAAAGAAGTGTAATAATTTGTCCCCAAAACGTCGCATTCATTATTTATTATAGGACAGAGAATGAAATTTAGCTTGCCAATATCATCCTATTTGTTTGCTAAATACGCGTGGTAAAAAATACAGGTGGAGTGTATACGTATACTACATTCCCATTGCTTTTTTTTCCATAACGCTTGTTGGTTTTACACAAGCCATTAATTAGTAATGACAACAACCTGACAGCATAAGACTGATGCTGTTTCAATATTTCATAGCTTTCATACTTTCTCCCATACTACAAGCAAAAACTTGCAACGTCGGCACACAACAACCTACGTAAATGCGGTGAAATTGGTAAAATTCCAAACGTGCTGAACAAATTCGTTATCACACTCTGCCTCCCAAAAAGTTGTGTAGCATCTTTGGAAACCGTTTAACTACACACAAATAGAAAGCAAAGTGAAAGGATTCTGTTCATTTCCCAAGTTCTCATGCATCCGACAGCTCCATGTAATATCTAATAAAATGGGAATGAAGGTGTAAGTTTATAAAATGTTCATGGTAGCTGCTTTCACTTCATTTCAGCATCATCAAAAAAAAATATTCCCCTCCGTCTGTATAAATACTAACTAAATTAATACGCATGGCGTAGTTTTTAACTTATGCACCTTTCACCTTCCCTTAATGAAATATTGCAAAGTCGGATTGTGGCTTCAGGGAAAAAAACGCTATTCTGGTAATATTGATTACTTACTAAAGTTACTAAGCTGTGCTAATAAAGTAAAACGTAAGCTATCCCATTTTTCAATATGGCTCAGTCTTTCTATCTATCCGGTAAGAAGCTTTTTTGTCTTCTTTATGAATGTTGATATGTATTTACACAAAAGTGTTTACGGAATATGTGATATATGCCAAACGCGTAAATATCACGTCTACTCAAAAGTAGCATAAACATGAGCGTATCCTAATAGAAAAATGTGATTATAGGAAACCACCAAAATTCTATTTCCTCTCTCTTGAAAACCAACATGAATATGGTGATGATGATGATACACTGGTTATGAGCCCAGGAAAAGGTGAGGAGTTGAAATAGCACTTCTCTTGTGCGAGATGAGGTGACCAATACAGTTGGAATGAGATCAACTCATGTGAGATAATTTTAGTGCTCTTCTTTTCTTCTCGATCGCTGAATCGAACGAGCAAGTCAACAAGAAAAGTCAGCAGATTCTGGAAAGCGTGTTTGTTCCTCATGTTATGGAATGCAGTATGCTTCCAGACAAGGAAAAGGGTGAGACCAAAAAGTGGTTTCGTTTTGGAAGCAGCAATTCCAGCGTGAGTGGTGGTACTTTATCATCATTGTCCATATACCCAATAACGTAGACCAACATCGACCATCTATCCACCCATTCACCCAAGTAGAAGTAGCAAAAGCACAAGGTAAAGAATAGTTCTCTGACCTCATATGTCACTCGCAATAAACAAGCAAGGCAGGAGAAAGCACGCGTAAAGATATATTATGTTCGTGTAGATTCATAAGACAAGAAGAAAGAATGGATGATATGATGAACAAAATGAATAGAGGAAACTGGTAAAGAATTGCACAAGTTTTTAGATTCATGCGCACCATCATTTCTCTTTTTTTCTTCATCTTCCAACAACTATCAAGTAAGCAAAAGTGTTTACATTATTGTTATTATCAATGTAGTAACTTTTTTCTTACATTTCGCATCCTGTTTTTGGTTGGTTGGTTTGGTTTTTGGAGTTGCTGATCTAATTATGATGTTTGAAAGGAAATTTTCTTTATCTCTGCTTTATTTTACAAAAGTGCAAGTTTCAGTTTCTGAGAAGAAAAATTGCTGCTCAATCCATTCAAGGAAACGATTTCATATGAAACAGGAAGATGAAATGCTCTGCTTGTTTTTTTCCTCTTTTTACCTTTAGGAATAGAGGCGAAAGCAGTGTAGTCGATCTTCCACTTCTTGCCATCTTTTTCTTTCATTCCTTCAGCACGTTATTAAGAAGAACATCAATACGCCTACTACAACAACTACATTTACAAGCATTTTCCTCGTATCCATTTAATTTATACTAACATGCAACAACGAACCCGGGTTTTTATCGTATGTTTATGGAAGCGATGATAGATAGATACAAGACAGGTTGCCTCTGTTAGCCAATAAGCAATGCAAATGCAATAAACATCTCTGCTACTTCCACCACCACACGGTATACTATCTTGTCTTCTCTTTTCCTCTCTCTTTCTGGTTAGATAGGTGGTTGCGCTAGAGAAAGGGAAAACGGACTTGCTATTTCTCTCTGGAGGAGCAAGAGTTGTAGAAAAGAAACGAGAGTGTATGGTATGATGACAAGCGAGAGTAGTCGGAATAGAGCATGTTGTTCCTGATGATGATGATGTATAACCTCTCTATTTTTTACGATACGTCGTACATCGGGCGTAGTAGAAATACTAGTAGTAGTAGTAATAATAATACCAGGAATAGGACCAAGCTGCCAGAGAGTGTGTATAGAAAAGAAAGTACCCAGCAGCGAAGAACAAACGCTATAGACAGACAAGACCGTATCAGGTCACTTCCGCGTCCCACACCAGAAGCAACCAAACCAACCAACATGAACAACAAAAAAACAAGTGGAGATGCTTCCATGCTCCGAACTTCTAGCAGTCAGCAACCAACATTTAGTATAGAAAGTAGTTACTCTTTTTTGGAGGAATTGAATGGTGGTAGTGGTAGATATAGAGGTAAGACAAAAAAATGAAAGCGAGCAGCAAGCAACATCATTTTTACATACATTCATAATGATGGAAAAGGCTCAGGTGGTGGTGGTGGTGGCCGTATGGTGGTTGGTTAGTATATAGCAGCAGTGGTGCTGCTGGTGCTTTACTTTTCAGTTGAGTGAGTAAGTATTATAACCAGAGCGATATTCTTAGAGCTTTTTTGCCTGTGGTGCCACCATCAGTGTGGCAAGTTGCTTTTGCTTGGTTGGCAGAGGAAATAAACTAGTCAACTTTTTTTTCCTTCTCTTTCCTCCGTGTGCACTTTTACTTTACATAATATAGAAAGAGAGAGGAGAAGAGGATACTAGGCAGTAAGTAAAAGTTGCATACACATATAATAATATCGTACGATTTTCTTTTTAGAGTTTCAGTTTTCTTTTTCTCTCTACCTGTCTATTACTTATGTATTCACCGCGCTCCTTTCTCTTCATTTCACCCATTATGAACTTTGCAAGCAGAGTAGTTACTGCTACAACTACAAGAAGAACAGTGTCGTTCCTGTAATATTATTACACTGGCCTTCCCAGTCATTTCTTTCCTTGTACATCTGCTCCCTTCTTTCATTCCTATTGCTTGTGCCACTGCCACTTTTTCCCATTCTATGTAGAGTATTATTATTATGGCCAGATTAAAGTAAGTGAACTAAAGTACATTACATTTTGCAGGTTAAAAGAAAGAAAGCCTACCTTTCTCTTTCGCTCGCTTATTCACTTTCTCTTTTCCACACTCTCTCAAAAAACCTCACTTTCTCTCATAACATTTTTTACCTTCAAAAAAAATAAACTAAAAACCAGGACTTGAAGAAACGCCATTCCCCGAGACTACTACTCCTAGAGACCCTGTCTTTCTCTCTACTAACTTTTATGCATATGCCCTGGTATTTTCTTCTTCCTTACTGCTTCCTCTGTGACTTTCCCAATTCCCAAACGCTACTACAAGCGGACTATATGACTAACTGACTGACTACAAGTAGATTTTTCAAATGAGCTAAAAACTACTAGCCTGCTTCCAAAAAGTCTTCCTATTATTCTTGCACAAAATACATAAAAATTGTTGTGCCACTGTCCCACAAAATCCAGTGGTCGTTTCTATCCCTTTGTTTTTTTTCTCTCCGTTACTTGCATGCTACTCTTTTCTAAACTGAAGCCTGTTTTGCACGACAAAAAACGGACCATTTCCAGTTTGGAATACAAAAAGAGAAAGTGTTATATTTTCTTATTCTTCCCGTCTTGTAGGTACACTACCACTCTGGTCGGTGCTGTTCTTATGTGCGTGCGTGTGTATGTATATAAGCTTTCTTCAGCTTTCTCCTGTTATCCCTACCACAACTAAACATGGCTCAGTGTGGATTTTTCTTTTGCTGTTTCTGTTGTTGTTGTTCCTCATGATGATAATGATAACAGAAGCATTTTTTTCTTTGTAGGTGTTGTCGAGAAAAGCATTATGTAGCAATAATAAAAGGGAAAAGAGGCTGGGAAAAGTAAAAAAAAAAGTGTAATGTAGCACAAGGGGACACACAGACAGACGAGCGACGAGGTGACACAGACACACACATAGATAAAAAAAGAGAAAGAAAAGTAGTGTAATTTTGCCCACAAACTTTTTTTTACCGTTTGTTTTGTGTACAAGAAGAGAAACGAGAAACATGAGAGAAAACCCACAAAATATATGTACTCTCTGTATACACTGTTTGTTTGGTGACATTTACGATGCCAAATGAAAATGTGCTTTAAAAGGGAATAATAAAAGGTGGAAGAGAGAAAGTTAGGAGTAAATAGTGCTAGTTATCCCTTTTTACGTGTGTGTGCTCCGTCGCCGTCTTCTTCGTGTGTGTGTTCATTCAGGAAATTGTTATCGTTTTATTACAGCGCTCTACCATCTACTTTTTTTTCCATTGTGAAAAGTGTAGTTTTCACAGGGAAAGATTTGTTGTAGGAGCAAGTATACCTATAATTTTTGTTGTAATAAATTAGACAGTCGTAAATTTTAAAATCTGCCGAGTACAAAATACGCTGTTCCTTTTCCAAAATGTACACATTCATCTGCTGAATTTCAATCATTCTGTAAAGATCATCTTTTGTGCCTGCCTCTTTCAGAAAGAAATATGTATCAACGAGTTTTAGCTTCAAAATTAGTTGTGCGTATTTTTGCAACATTACAAAATTTTTACGGGCTTTTGTATGAAAACGGAGGAATAACAAATTAATGATGTTTTATCCGTATTACTCGTGTGAGAAACAATGTCAACTTTATCTTTGCTGATACGTTCTTATTACCACACCCATCATTACTCCGCAAGTACCAAGCACAAGACACAAACTGGTTTGGATGTGAGTGCGAACACTTGACACATCGGAATAACTTTCTTTGGATATTAGTGCTTGTTGTTTTAGCTAAGAGGTTTTTATGCTGTGAAAGCTGTTGTTTCACAATTTCAACACGAATGATTGGCAGTTCTCTGAGTAGAGCCAAGAAAACAATGTATGTAGAAGTAATTAAATGGTAAAAGTTCTTATCGTCATTCGTAAAGTAATAATAAATACTAGAAGTAATAAAAATGACGACGTGTTCAATGCAAAAACTGCTAGATTTAGTATAGTAGACTGAGAGAGGGTAAAAGCAGTAAAGCGAAAAAAATGTCAGCCGTACTGAAAAAGGGTGCTCCTTCCAGGAGCTACCCATCACGGCAGAGAAAGCTTGGTCCTGCCCCTTTTGCCTCTTTTGAAGACTTGAGTGATGAGCTGGATAGTCCTGGAGTGGGCACGGATGAAAGTAAGTACTTACACGGCTTATGGAGATTTGGAGAAATGAATATTTATGGATCTGTTTGTACATGAATTATGCATATGTTTGGAATGTTTTTTTCTGTAGACAAGGTAAACGTGATGCCTGAGATCAAGGAAGGAGCGTATGATGGAGGGGCATGTCAAAGTCCAACCGGTGAAGGAGACGAGGACACACCTGTAGCCGTCCGCGCTCACAAGAATGTAACGGCAACTTCCTCTACTAGTACGGTTACGTTTGCGCCTTCCTACTCTGCGCCAACATCTGGGCCTACGTCGGGTCTTCAGACACCATCAACCCCGAGAATTGACATTTCATGCGCGAGTAGCAGCACTCCACCTAGTGATGAGAGTGCGTCAGAAAAGGAGCTTTTCCAGGGTGGCCTAGGACTTGCGTTCCACGAAGAAGCTGTGGATGACTTGCGGTCTAGCACGGAGGAGTTGGACTTGGGGGAGGAGGAAATAAGTTCGGAGGAAGAGAGAAGGAGAAAGCGTCTTGAAGAACAGGAATTGCGTGAGCAGGATATCTACAGACGGTCTTCCCATCCTGCCAATATCTTTTCGCGTAAGGCGTCTGTTCCTGCGGCACCTCCTCCTCCAAGCAGATGAAGACAATTTTCAGAGGAAGCCGTCAGCACACAGCTTGTTTCTGGAAGGACTCCTTAACAGACCCTGCCGCCATGCTTCATTTGGTCATGGGGATTATATGCGCCCTGGTGCTGTATCATCATTATCCACACATTCAGCGGGTATGTCATACTCATAAAACCTCACATCAATGTATTTCCCATTAATACGTACACATTCAATGAATCGCTCTTTTTCCTTGTTAAAACCACAAAAGTCACAACTTTTGTGGTTTTCCTTCTTCCAACATGTCATAAATATTTACATGTTCTATTTCCTTTTGTAAATATATATAATATATGAACTAAAATCATAATGATATTATTTAATCAGGATCTGGATATCGTTCACGTTCACCATCTCCTCACAAACTTATGTTTGAAACTTCATTTTGTGGAAGCAAACCAATCCCCACAAAAAGTATGGATAAAGGATCCCCTCCCAAAGATGGAAATGCTGCCACTGCTGCTGCTGCTGCTATTTCGGCTATAGGAATTGACAGTAAACCTTCTCCTTCTACTTCCTCGGCTACCAAACCAATTGGTATTCAATCATATTCTCATTCTCAACCGCAGTCTGCTATACCGTCTGCAGCAGCAACACCAACGACGTCAAATCGCTTTGACGATCGTGCTTTAAAAAGCCCAAAGAAAATGGTGGTTACTCCTAGTTGGGAGCGTCATCAGTCAGAGTTGGAACAAGTGTGCAGTGAAGTTACTTCAGCAGCTGGACCAAAAGACATAGATTCTGTATCTAGATCAAAGACACCACTTAGTCCGCAGCCTAGTTCATTAGGGTTCGATAGTCGACGTAAGTTAAAACTGGTCAATTAATCTTTATTTTCCATGAAAATTTAAATGCGTATGTACATATTATTATTATTCATGTCTTTCTGCAGGACCATCAACCGGCCGTCGTTCCGTTTCCCCGCATAAAATGCTGTTGGAAACCTCCTTCTGTGGCAATAAACCGATACCAACTAAAAGCATGGAAATGGAATCACCCCCAAAAGACCTCCACGATTTGGGAGCACTCCTTGCGGAATGCAACAAGCTCGCTGCTGCCAGTGGCGTTCTGGGTGGTCCATTGAATGAGCACTGTCATAAAACTGTAACCACGGCCCAAGTTCATCGCCATTCTTCATCGGGAGATAGAAGTAGTGTCATTAGTAAAGAGGAGGATCTACACACTCCAGCTCCGCCGCCAACACCCAAACCACCACTTCAAAGAAAGAGTGATGCAGGTCAGTACACTCAGTCAGCAGAGTTGAACTCTGTGCCATATCTTCCTGGCTCGCCAGAGTCACCAAAGTCATCCGACTTGTGGCAACCAATAAGTCCAAGTCCGCGTTTGGAGCTTCGATCACCCCCTTTCACGGCATCACCTTTATCACCCTCCTCATACCAGACTCAACCACGTGAAGACGCTTGTTCAGTATCATCGCCTCCAGGACAAAAGCAACCAGAATCGTCACAATCAGCGAGATTCCAGGCGAATTCTCATGTTCAATCCAAAACCCCTTCCACAACCACACCTTCTTCTTCAAAGACCAAGTACAATGAGGACAGCAAGTGCTCAAAAGAGATTGACCATAGCGCCACTCCTACCACCACCAAGAAAATGTTCAGCCAACACGGTGGCAGTGGAAAGACGGTTGGCTTCCAATCGGAAAAAAGTGAAAGCAGTAAGGATCACGATGATGACGACGGAGAAATCACAACAGAAATGCAAATCAGTGAAGATCCAACCGTAACGGTGGAAGATGTGCCAATGGAGTCCAAAGGACTGTTTTTTCAATCAGACTCTTTTGATGAGGAAGGTGACTTGCCATATGTGCCAACTACCCTTCCACAGGAGAAATCTACAGGTGTTGCCATCATCCCTGTAAGTGAGCGGAAAAAGATGGCCCTCATGTTGAACACTGTACCCCTGTCAAGACCCAAAGTAAATAGACCTGCCGCACCAGCCTCTCTCAATGACTACATAGAATATTCAAAAAACACATTGCCAAAAACCGGAAAGGGGACAAGTGAGCAAGGAGGCGCTAGTGGTACTGATGATGTCACAAAAATGAAAATCAATTTACCCCGTGAAGATTCCCTTACAAACTCCAGCGGAAGTAAAGATAAAGGGAAAAGGAAAACGTCTAGCTCCTGGACCGAGTTTGCAAACCTAGGACTCCTCAGTCCACGGGAAATAAGAAGGAAAATGAAAGAGGAGAATGGTGCTGTAGATGATATAAGCTCATATCATAGGTAAAATTAAATTCTTTTTTTCAAACTTTCCACTTTGTTCACAATTGCATAAAGCAATTTTTATAATCAAGTAACATTATTTTTTCATAGCGATTCCTCATCGACCAATGACATTCCTGGCGTGGTAGATGGTGCCGAGGAGGAGACAGAATCGCTTCTCAAGCTCCCCAAAGTCCCATTTGCCATGGACTTGGATGTTCATAGCAATAGAAGTAGTGTGATCTCTCAGGTCAATATTAAGCTTCTTAAAAGCCTTTTTAAATTTTCATTATTCATTTTTCTTGGAATCAGTGTCTTGTTTCAAATATACAATATTTATTCATTTTTCTGCCCTACACAGGACGAAGTTCAAAAGTCTCCTTCCGAGTGTTCTGCCTTGCTCGGTAGTCCGGATGAGCCCGACCCAAGTTCCAAGAAATCTGACAGTCGCGATTAATAATAAAAGATCACTAGAAAATTATGTTAGAAATATATACAAGCAGTAATAACAAATTGAGAGAAAAAAGCCGTGCGTGCATATTACAAGCAAATGAACAAGATTGTGAATTTTTTTCCGATGAAAAAAGTAGTTTTCAAAGAGTATACATTACTACATATAGTAAATTACATATTATACCTTTAATAATAATAAATTGCGATAATAATCATGTCGTCGTTTCCAGCAAAAAAAAAGAGTTTTAATAATAAGCATATACCAAAAAAATACCATTTTTTCTGCTAAACATGTTGGAAAAAATTATATATATATTATATTATATCTATTTGGATGACGAAAGACTATATCTTTACAGAGTTGATTTTGAAGTATTAAAAGAAGGTAAAAAAATTGCTAAGCTTTTTCTTAGACAAGAATATCTATTGATTACACACAGAGAACTATCAAAAATATCAAACATCAGTACATTTGACATTATTATAAAAACATAATATAATTATTATATTAAAAAGAATTTGTCAATCAATCATAAAACAATCAGTCATACAAGAAAAAATTATATATTTAAAAAAATACAACTTGTTATTCTTATTACTACTACTACTTACTATACAAATACGCTATATCGCGCTTCAAAAACAACAAAAACATTCCATACCATCGTTTTCCACTATTACAAATCAAAATCATGCCATTCCATCATTCCAATAATCATTGTCATCAAAAAAATATATTCCATATTATAGTCTAAACATTCTTAACATTTTACATAAAAAAACTATAGACAAAATACATCAAACACACTCTACATATTTAATAACAATTGGATTTCCATACTTTGCGCAGAAAAAAAGAGAAATGAAAAAGCTAATATTTAAAAAAAAATCTAGATACATCCAAAAAAATACTACAGAGTTTTATTATTGTGAACTGTCAAGTTTGAAATTAAATTTAATATTGACTGTGACTATTTAACTCTATATTATTTCTTACAATGTTGCATAATATTTTATATGCGCGCTTATAGACTTTCATGAGCACATCTTTCCGCCCCACACAATTTAACCCGATTTTTCTAGGCATTATGTATCAAAATAAACAGAATAACATGTAGAGTTAGGAAATCTGAATTTCTATACTCAACCTCTACGCGACCCATCTGACAGAATCGTGTAACGAACTTCGTAGAGAAATTGTACCTCACGGTTAAGTTAAGACAAGATGATCGACTATACTCTCCAGAGATGAATTTTATATGCTGGTGGGTGAGTGACTTTATTGCTAAACTATTATAATAACATCTTATAACATTCTCCAAGATTTTTTCCATTATCTTCATATTATATAGCCAGAGGATGAAAGTTGACGGAAACGACAAGCCGACAGAGAGAAAAGTCTTATAACATCAAAATAGCATACATCTTTCAACAAACCAGTAGTAGTACTCCTGTTTATATTATTTGTTTTCCTACAACGGGCAACCATTATGTGAAAGTAAATAGTAGCATTAAGGAAAGTGTAATCATTATAATCATACGACTTACGACACGCCATACATATTATACTCTCTAGCACATCATTACATTTATGTATATTAATGTTGAAACCAGATACGTGATCGATTTTTTCTTGGGAAGCAAGAAAAAACACTGGAGAGAGATCTGGAAAGAAGTAAGTCAGAGTTGAGAATGGAAAAAGCCCTCAGCAAAAACTTTCTGCTTTCCCACACATACACAAATCCTTTTGTGTACTCGGCTATTTTATCCCATTTCTCCCACTCTTTTACTTACACAACACGTATTGCTTACCAAACAAAAAATCTATCTTTCATGTGTGTATGCAGTGCCAACATGCAAGGATATTGAAAGCAAATACGNAGTTGAGAATGGAAAAAGCCCTCAGCAAAAACTTTCTGCTTTCCCACACATACACAAATCCTTTTGTGTACTCGGCTATTTTATCCCATTTCTCCCACTCTTTTACTTACACAACACGTATTGCTTACCAAACAAAAAATCTATCTTTCATGTGTGTATGCAGTGCCAACATGCAAGGATATTGAAAGCAAATACGAGAAACATGTAATACGGGTAACACGGGTGGTAAATATATGCGCTTGTCTGAACCACCTACACAACAAGCACGAGTGCAGAAAGTGAGGTGGAGAAACAGTGGAAACTGCCATTTGACTCCTTTTTGTCGTATGTGTGCTGCATTGATGTTGTTGGTAAAGAGGTAGGTACGATGGAGAAAGTGGAGGGTATAATATAATATGGAGGGTTACTCATTCCCTTTTTTGGTAGAGCAGACTAGTTTGATGGGCACGGCTCTCGCTTGTGTGTGTCTTTCATCGTGCTACTGCCAAATGTACCACCACCACGTTTTATGAATGCATCCTCCTTTGCCAATGGAGTGGATATAACGGTTTTAACACGTTCAAGCGGATGGGATATGTATGATAATATGTAAAGTAAGTAACAGTATCATGCTATCATCCAGTAAATGTCTGCCGTGTCTCTCTCTGTGCTTCTG
>JAHZMV010001761.1:0-15657 GCA_027743765.1 Coecobrya sp. COE2
CAATTTTGTATTTGTTTCGAGAACAAAGGTTGGCTATTGACTTCAACAAATACGTTGTATGCATTTTATAGAGTTGAAAGTGATTTGGAAAAGTAATTTAAACCAAATGTTTGTAATTTAATGAAGTCTATTTTTGCATTTTTTTCAGGTAGACGACAATTGACATTGGCTGCGATCCTTGCCCCTCTCCATTTGACCTTAGATTGTAATGTTAAATTTTATTTTTGTGATGAGAGAAAAAAATTGTACATTTCTATAATATTCCATGCATATCTATATCATTTGTTAACTGCCAAGCGAAAAAAAACCGGACCAATTTTCAAATCATGTCAAATGACAATAATGATACCAAAAAAAGTCACATCATTCATCTTTACTATAAAAGAAACACAATTTATTGTCATCCCCACTTCGTACCATTTTAAAACAATTGCATCATTTGATTAAATCCAATTAAAACCTTTAGCATTGCATTAAGTTACATTGAGCTCCATCACAGAGTAAGATAACACTTTAAAATTAATGAATGCACGTTGTATTTGGACAATACGTTAACAAGCTCAAGCAGCCAAAATTCTGGTCATTGAAATTTCCCAAAGCTCCACTGGATCGCGTAACAAACTCAATTTTTCCTTCCAGCAACAGCACTACCCATTCTCTCTCTCTCGTCCTTTTATCAACATGTTCATATCACAAAATAAACTTGGATAAGTATATATAGCCGCGGATATAGGCGACTGTTTTGGAATACATTTATATTATTATTATTATACCCTGTCGCTACAAAAGAATATTATCTATATAATAAGTTATATAAAACTCCATGTACCATTTCAAACAGGATGATATGGATAAATCTACTTGTTTTACATGTACATGCTTGTTCATTTTTGTGGTGGTACAAAGAGCGATCCCGATCAACAAAAACAACCCCATATAATAATATAACTAGCATTCATTTATAACTCCACTGAAAGCTTCATGGAGCATCCTAATGATGAGATAATGTTGTTTGCCTGCACTCTTTTCGTGGAGCAGAACACAGAGTGTTCTCTTTACTTGAAAATATTACATACATGTTTCATTTATACTCATTTTTTTCTCTGTCTTCCCTCCCTGCTTACCGAGTCGAATACAAAACTCTTCGTATATACCAAAAAGCATGGACATGGGTAGGTTTAAAAAGTGTTCGGCTCTGTTCGATGCTCTGATGCTCTTCTTTTGTCCTTGACAGGAGTCGACAACTCTAAATGAGTTCTGGCAGCAGCAAAGAGAGTTCGTAGCGAGCAGTATGTAGGAACATACAATAGGAATGAAAATCCATAAAAATATACTTTAGGCTTGTTATAATAACTTGCATGTTGTATCTCTCTCTCTCTCGCTCATTTACTATCCTTTCGCCGGAGGAGGATGGGAATGGGAATAAAACATGACAAGAAAGGAATGAACGATACGAACTGAGAGAGCGTTGAAGTTGAAACAGAAAGCAGGAGAGAGAGAGAGAGAGAAGCCACCCAACAACCCTCCGGAAAAGAGAATTTTTGAACTCGCCCATCAACATCATCGTCCAGAAAATAAAGAGAGGAGAAACGATAATATAAAATGTGGAGTGTATGACGATGACGAAGGAAGGAGCACGGTACAACGTACTCTCTGGCGTTTTGAGTAGCTGAGCTTGTTGTGTATGTATGGATGGATGAATGTTCACTGTCTCGGTACATGAAAATAATATCTCCTCTTTCCCTTCTCCCACGGCTAAACCCTATTTTTCCTCTTTTCCCCCAGCGATTACCGGACATTGGTAATTGATAGAGAGAAAATAATTGCAGTTTTGAAATCGTCGAATTGTCATGTCCATCCAGGGTGAAAATCAAAGGGCTACGTGGACGTTTTCTATTTTTCATGAATTTTTCAAAGTTTTCACATGGTGTGTAATGAGAAAATGGGAAGGCGCCATGTTTTTGGCGGACTCACAAACCCGGGAGAGAAAATGACTTTGAAGTGTAGAGCATATATAAAACTTGACTCTTTCTACTTTAAATATTCCAAACTAATTAGCCGTTTTAATTAGTATTTTCTTGCTGATGACATTCGCAATAGTTGATTCTATTGGAGTGTGCAATTGTCATATGATGTCAGTGCGTAAATATCCGAGAAATTTCTGATAGAAAATGCATCTGTCACTTTTGCTTAACCACCACTACTATTACTACTGGCCCAGGACTTGTATAAATATAACACGACAAAATAGATTATTTTTGTGTGTTTGTGTTTACTTATGCTACATATATAGGTATATTATCGTTGTATTAAAAGTTTTGTACTTGTTCACATCAACGTACATGAGAATTTTGGCCTCTCGCCTTCTTTCTCACCATCTGCGCCCATATCCTTTCCAAAAAGAATTTTTGTACTTGTCTCTCTACTCCCTTTCTGCGTTCTCATAGGATTTGTCCACTCTGCTTTTGCAGGTTATACTTTTTTCCTTTATTTCCACAACTAAACAAACCAACCAAGTCAACAACAATGCATTTCATATATCTATTCCATTCCCTATCGTTTTTGTCTCACGTTCCCCCATTTCTCTCTCACCGAGTACAACAACAGCTTATAATATACATTCCTATTATCCTTTAAGTAAAATATAATTTATCAAAAGTAAAAGCACTTTTGTGGTTATTGATGCCGAAGAAAATGCGGGCTTTGAAATTAACTACGTTGAACATTTTATAAAAATATACCATCTCAGCCTACAAACATGTTAAACATTTCCCTAAATTAAAACAAGCATATTTTAAAAGTAAATATTCGTTATCATTTTTGAAATTCAAATCATCAAATTACTTCCCCCGTGGAACATATGAATAGCCGCCTTGTCGTGAGCTGCTATTATTATTATTATTTCCTTTTTGTTGTTTAAACGTGATACATAGTGGAACAACAGTAGAAACGAGTATACATACCTAAAAGGAGAATCGAAATATAAGCGACACACAGTAGTCATGTATCCAGTAATAATGGAAGGAAGGGCATTTAGGGGACTTGCCGAAACTCATTGGGGTCTGGTAACACAGCGGAGTGTAAAGTTGGGCGTGCTGTTGCCAGCCAGAAAATAAGAGCTCCAAAAGTAGGCATAAGCCTTAGCACACTACATACTCGGTAAATTGGCAGTGCTAAAGGCTATGATGTCGCTGCTATACTTGGCATGGTCTCTCTTTCTAAAAAAATATTTCTCTCCAATGCTCAGGCTTAAAACCATATCAATGTACATATTATACCCATGCACCTATATAGGAATTATAATATCTTTTTCAACAGTGCACTCCTGCACAAATGAATACACATACATTATATAGGTAGAACATCAAATGGATAAAATATCCTTCTTCTCTTTTCTGCTGCTGAACAACCAAACTAGAAATGCTAACCAACAAAGTAAATGTATTATTCTCCTTTTTCTCTCTGATGATGCCCCCATGTTATATGATGTGGCTCTCTGCTGTGGTATCAGAAAAAACTTCGTCTTGCCCCAACCCCATGTATCCGAGAGCTGTGTGTGTGCAGCAGAGTAGACTACACTTTTAGGTAAATGCTTTTCATGCTAAACTACGATCTTCTCTGCAACGATTTTATTTACCGTACGTGCGGGCTGGAAATGAAGATACTCGATGCTGCCACAAAACCCATACATAGTCCTTTTAGGGCTCGATATGAAAAGTAGCCAATGTTTTTCCCTTCTTCTTTTGCTCGTCTTCTCCGTTTGTTTGCTGTGTGTGTGTATATAATATTATACCTTAGTATAAAAAGATAATATACTTTTGGGTTATATATGTGGAAAAAGTCACATTTACCCGGTGTGCAGATCACTGAGTTTTTCCCGGATTTTAAACCGACTCGGTCGTTAACATCTTAAAAAGGTCAAAGGTGAGTACATTTTACCTGTTTATTAGTGTAGTTAAGTGGGTGTCATGCAAAAATTTCGAGGTTTTCAGCGAATTTCATGAGAAAATCAGAACAAGTGAAAAAAGCTAAGCAGGACAGAAGAGCAAGTGGTGTGTAGTAGTGTAAAAATCTCGATTTACACTTGGTGTCTTGTTGTGTGTTTGGTGTGTCCTCGTATATAAATAGTTAGTAGTAGTGCGTGTTGTAGTACTCTGGTAGTAAAGTCAAGTATATTTTATTGACGGCTCTTTTCCCTCCGAGCACCAAAGTTTGCCGCGATGACCGGTTCATAGTTCCCCAACTGGCTTACCATTAATTAACATTTAAATGAATGAACTGTCTTTAATATACGCATTAAGAGAGTACTGCTACTACTGTCACTGTGACGCTTTTCATACAAAGTGGACACTCCAAGAAAAACTTTTTTTCTGGAATGAAAGTTTCCGTGTGTGGGGAAAATAATGTTGTCGGGAAAGAGAGAAAAAAATGAAAGAAAAATATTTCTAGCAAACATGTTCATATACACCTGCTGCTGATATTTTTTTACATGTTTATGAGTAATTTGTGACAGCCTGATGTGATGACAATGACCGACACTACATACCAAATTGAATTGAAAGATAATTAGATGCTTTTACAAGCACAAAAAAAATGTGTGATGTGTGATGATGGAATGATCGGATAAGGAAATATTTTTTTATCAACATGAATCTAAAACATGTATACCTACATCTTCCGGTCTTTTTACTTGTGAATCTTGCTGAATGATGATTCACTATTTTTTTGACACTCATTCATTTTCATATTTATACAATCACAACAATACTTGTCGCATTTTTTTATACCAGACAAAAAATCCTTGTTTGTTAGACTACTTTAATTGAATATTGTTGCATAATGGAAGGAGTGTTAAAAGATAACATGCTACAATATTTATGTTCATTCACCTAATCATCATCATCACATCTCTTTTACTACTTACTACACTCACGCTGAACGAGTATTTTGAGAGCAAGTGTGTGTAAGCTGTCTATATGCATATTGTAATGCACCTTGCACCTACAATAATAATATATTTTTTTGTACGTAGTATTTTTTTTTCTTTGCGGAGGAATGGAAAATAAAAGTGTGTAGCCAGCCATAGATCTTCCCTCGTATTTGTCTACGGCTGGATTGGATGAGCTATTGCTTTATGTGAAGCGATGGGAACTCATCAACTTCGATGAGCGCAACCAGCACGATAATTGGTGAAATGAACTGTCATTTTAGTTGTAAATAGAGGGAAAAGACACATTAAGTCACATTACTTGAATGAAACCATTGCATATTATAATATGCGGCATATATGTGTAGAGGTTCTTATTATCACATGATAACATGCAAATGACTTCGGATCGGTTGTTGAGTGTAAAATGTCACTTTACTATAACATATTTAAATGTCGGTAATGCATTGAGGCATGCCTTTATGAATGAAGAGAAATGCAATTGGTTTTGGCTCCATGAAACATAATATAGAATTAGAGTGTTGACGTCTTTAATTAAGAACCGCTTCCAGTAACATTTAGTTAGCGCCTAGCGCCATAAAAAAATCAAGTCGAAAGTTAATTTCTCTTTTCCCCTCCAAAAACAGGCAATTTCAGTGAGAAACAGGAAAAAATATTTTTTTTCTCAAAAACTGGTGGTGTTTAAATGAGCCATTTTCATCAACGGAAACTACTACTGGATATTCCTTTACGAAACCCCTGTGTCCGTTGTTGACCTCTCTTTTTGGAAAACGCAGCCAGTGCACACCTTAATTTTTCCAACATGGATTTAATGTACGGCTGTGGTTCGGAAATGGACATGTCCATTCAGGAGCTGTTTGAGCAGGACATGCAGAATGAAATCAACAGAATGATGTCCTCGGATTTGGGCATTGACGATCTCATGGGGGACTCCACACCCCTATTCCAAGGTTTGACTGAAGACGGTTTCGACGAGTTTGACCTCTGTTTCGAGTCATCAAACGCGGAATCACAAAGCAAAGGTGCAGATCTTTTTGACCCGATGGGCAGCAAGAAGGGAATGGGTGCAGTTGTCAACGTCCCTTTGAAAAGTCAAGTCAGCAGCAGCAATAGTCGTACTAGTAATGGAACCACAACAGTTAAAATTATCAAAGGAAGCAATACCCAGTCATCTTTAGCCACTCTGACGAAAAATGCTTCATCAACAGTTACCATCAAGCAGAATGGACTTGGAAGACCGAATGTTCACAGGTTTGGAACTCAAACAAGGGCCATTGTCACCGCCGCCCGTTCCAACTCACCGACACCTCCCGTGCAATATGTTCGCGTTCTAAGTGCATCAGAGAGTATGCCCAAGACGCTCAGCTTCGACGAGTCATACGGAGGAGTCATGGTAAGACATTACTTTTTTTCAAGCACATTTAAACTACTTCCGCTTTCACTCTTGCTTCAAGAAATAAATCGCTTATGCCTTGCATATTACTGCTCTATATATACATTATAAATTGTTTCATCCTTTTCATAAGATTTCAATTACATTTTTTTGTCAAGAAAAGATGTAGAGATTTCTACAAGGCATTTTTATTCACTATAATTTTGTGTACATCTGTACAATGGGGTGATGGGAAGTAGTGGTGGATTGTTTTTTATCACGACTACTAACTAGCTAAACGTCATTTGGTTCATTGGTTGAACAACGATTAACGATTCTAAGGAAAGATTGAATGGTGGAACACCTGCTGCTTCCTTCCTTTTAATCTTTCACGGTACGCAGTAGGGAAAAGGAAAATTCACGTATTTCTTTCCTCTTCTGCTTTTCTGTGTGGTGAAGAAAGTCTACCAAGTCAAGTGTATGATGCAAGAGTATGTAGTAATACATCTTCCTAAATCCAATATACCTATGTACATATAGTGTATATTATTATGCTCATAGTATACATATAAGTTATTAGATTCTGTGACTTTTTATAGGCAAATGCAATTTCTTCTTTTATAATGGGTTATACCCAACTCTATAAATGTACATAATATCATCTTACTGTGATACTAAAATGCAATACTAGATGCAGGTACACTCATTAAGATCTCTCCGTCCATTTCTGTGTTCCGGTCTTTTTAAGCACATTTTTCTTCTTACTTGTCCAAACTTTTTTTGTGTGAAGTTGAATGAAAGTATAAATTAGCAGAAAAAAAGACAAGTCCTCCAATTTCATTCCAGAGTAGTGGAGGTGAACATTAGATATCTTTTATGAGACCATTAAACATGGAATATGAAACCCTTCCCGTTATCTATGGTATTAATTATTTTCCAGAAGCAGTAGTAATTTTTATTCTGGGAAGATGGTTCGCTTGTAGCAGCATGTATTTTTTGAGGAGGATCCGGAGAGGACCATATCTTTTCATTTGCTGATTGTCACTTAAAAAATGTAAACCGTAAAAAAATTTATCCTGTTCTTATTTCTATTTTTGAGTTGCAAGATAACATGTGTACCTATATAAGGCATACATAGATAGCTAGATAGATAGGTATATTGGTTTATATGTGCCATGCATGTTTTATTCGGATTCGTTGTCTGAATGATAGGCAAAGTCAACATGGTTTATTACTTTTTCAATAAGTAAAACTAGCTTGCAAGTGGAGAGAGAAAGGTAGAATGAGAAGAGGATGTAAATCCTATGATAATATACATGATAAGTTTTTTTATCGTTCAGTTACCTTAATTCACTCCGCATACATACACATGCAACCGCACCGATTAGTTGATAAATTAGAAATTGGAATTATGATATGTTGTTTCGTGGGAGTTCGGTTTTGGGCTGAGCATAAAAAAGTTTATCGTTGAGGTTTTGTCTGGAGAGAACAATTTAGAAGTCAAAAACCTGTAACATGATCCGTATTAGGTATGCATTCATTGAAAGACGACGACAAATATGGTAAAAAAAGAAGTTGCGTATATAAAAACAGAATAACAAAAATATGCTCACTCATTGTCAGTTGTATACGTGTACATAAAATGTCCGATGCTAATAATAATATGTCAGCAAGTTATTTTCAAGATAAAAAAAATCACGTTCCATATCATTCCATGATTCCCAGAGAGCCCGGTGTAAAAACTCGTGTGTGGATACAATATCTTTTAAATACAAATAATATAATCTTTGTTCTACTTCATTTTTGGCGCAAAAAAGGCCTTTTATATCTTTCCTTAGTTAACCTTCTTATCATTGACTTGTTTCTGAGAAGAGGAGAGAAGGGCAGGGCAAGGTTGATACTATTATTATTACATATTTTGCTCTGAAAAAGGTGTCCAATTCAATTGAGGTCACAACAATAAAACACAAAACAGTATCCTTTTTCATTAGTGTAACGTTACCATCAACTTACAACGAGGATTCATGTCATGTCATCATTAAGATAATGATAATGCTACTTGTACGGGACATCGCATAAGTAATAGGTATGTATTATAGCTTAGCGAACAATGAACATGTCTAAAGGTCTCGGTTTCAGAGAAATGTAGGAAGTCAAAAGAAAAAGGTCATGATATTTTCTGTTATTTTGATCCGTTTAAGCAAACCTGGAATGTATATAGGAACTTCCTTCATTTTTTGAGTAGGGGTTATACCAAAATTCTTATCCCGGGACGGTTCATAACAATATTTGTGTTTCCTATAGGCTCAATCCCAGATTTGTCCCAAACTTGACAAGGGTCTTAGCTCTGGATTTTCTTAAGTGCATATATATCTATACACTGTTTATATGTATACCTATGAGTACATTAAGTTGCCGCAAAAATGTAAACTTTTGACAAAAATGTATACCCATTTTTGTTTTGAACTTCTTTGAAGACCTAGATTACTGGGCATGAGGTCTACTACAATTTTACAACACTACAACAGGTTGCTCTCTGTTTCTAGAATATCTTGCCACCTTTTTTCTGTACAGTAGTAGAAATTCATGAAAATACATACTTTTCTATTGTTTTCTAAGGTGTTACACAAAGTACCTTTTGTTAGGTTGGGGTTAAGGTGAAGTACACTTCTTCACAACATTTACCGATTAGGAATGCTTGAGGTCGAACCGTAAAGTTATTTCCTTTGCATTGCATTGTTTGGTTCATCTTCGTTTGAATGGAGTTTTTGTGCGTAAAACGGTGCAATGAAGTAAAATGGAAGAGAGGGAGAACTTGCAATCCACATATTTATTGCATGGCTTATTATTTGATTGTTCCAGTAAATGTTGAAATATACATGTCAATGTCAACATAATCAGTTATACTTACTTGCTGCAGCGAGTGCTGTGAAATGTCACCACTCATCACCTATGCCTCTGTATATTTATGATTATGATAAGAAATTGTGTAATATTTGGATGATGACCATGTACCCATTGACTCTGAGACCGCGTCTTGTCAAGTGACGTCAATTTCATAAAATGAGCGCACTAATAATGTCATTTTTTACATTTATACGTATACTCTCTCGTATTATATGGATCGGCACTGGTACAAGGAAAATCATTTTTTAAATCTCACTCTGGAATCCATCATCACTTTGATAAACCAGAAAGGCAAAGGAATATTGAATTTTTAGTTGTAAATAATTTACTATACAAAATGATAAACATTGTGGATGGGGTTTCAAAGCGGATGTTTGTATTTTTTCTCTCTATACAACTCTGTACGTCATCTACCTAAACAAAATTTTATTTACTTTTTATCTTGATGTAGTAGGAATAGGAATTGTTATAATAATGCTTCCTTTGACTATAATGAAAGTACAGGGTTTAAGCGCATAGTGAAAGGTGTAGAATAATTGCATCTAGCGTAGTCCTAGGTCGTCAACGAGTTACGTTGAATCGTCCTCATCGAAAACTCGAATGTGTTATATATTTTTTTGTGTAAAGATGATGATTATGTCGGCGTACCGGCAGACCATTCACCGAAACAAATGTTGCAGTTGTTGTTCTTCTACTACTGTTCCCAGTGCTCATTCCAGTAGTAAGTAGTATAATATCATCGGTATATAATAAAGTGCAAGGTTGACTGTATGAATGTAGTTTTTAAAAAGGATGTTTTAATACCTTGCGGAAGGGTTGACTGGTTTTGCATCTGGATATGCATCCATTTTTTTTCTTGTACAGTTACCACCTTTGAAATTAAAAAAATATATTCATTTTATACAAAGCATGCCATACGATACGGTAGTACCGTGTGCAGCTTAATGCCGGCTGGATGTATTCATTTTTTTATTTTCCCCCCTTTTCATTAATGAATGAAATGAGAATAGTGGTTGTTCCTACAAAACTTTTTTTAACAATCCCGGTATATACTATTCACAGAGTACACAACCATTGTTAGTTTTCAAATTCCCATTATCCCCGAAGAAATGAATGAATGAATGGAATTAAACAAAAAATAAAAATAGATTGGATGAATAGATAGGTAGATGGTTCAATGGGATGGTTCATTTTTTATATGGTAAATGTTGGTTTTGTAATTGTTATAAAAGAGTCATTGGGTAGTTGGTGTTTTATCAAATAAAATAGAGCATTTTTTTAGATTGTCATTTGGTTAGGGTTGCCTATATTTATAACGTGCTAGTTTTCCTTTTGATTTTCTCAATGCGTTGCATATAAACCTACAGTTAACGGGAAATGCATGCGAACCAAATGTGCGTATCGACTGCGTTCTGCGTTTTCCCAAACTGTAGACTTAAGAATTATACACACACACAGGAAGTGAGAAGTGGCAGTTACATCCCCATACTTAACTGGCGTATGGCTTTTGTTTCCGTTCATGACGGAGTGATTATTAATTATGATATTTTGAGGAAATGAAACTAATTGGAATGAGATGTAGAGTGTGTAATTTTTCTCACGAAATATGCCGTAATAAATCGCGTATTATACATGCATTCTTTCTCTCTTTCATGTACCTTTACTTTTGGTGGGTAGCAGTTTGGATGATTCATCATATCATAAGTTGTATTTAGCAAATAGGCTCGTAAATGGTGACACTACCAGTCCCGGTCAAAAATATAAGAAACTTGTTCTCTGTACATAAAGCTGTAAACGGGTAATTATTATGCTGTTTGTATAATTTTAACATGATATATAATCCGCAACAACTATAAAAATGTAAGACGCTATTTTTTGCGACAAAACGAGCTGATATTTGATACATAAGTAGAAATTTTATGACACGAAAATAGCGTCATTTAGCAATTGAAATATTCATTAATAAAGCTAAGTAAGTGAATGTCTATCCAGGTGTGCATCGGTAATAATATTCAGAAATAAGAAAGTAAGCTTATATAACACACTCTGGAAAATCAATACCTATGCATTTTTCGTCTACTACTGCGCTGCACCTGTTCTTTATTCCACGTATTTTATGAATGTATAAATTTTTTATCTGTGCCTTGAAACGTACATGGCACTTCATTTGTTTTATGACGGCCGCAAGTGTCAGTGTAGTGGTTAGTTAAAATGGTATTGATTCAGAAGAATTTCCACTCAAGGCTCTTCTCAAGAAACATAGTCACATGAATTGTTGGAACTTATGCATTTATCGTTTACGTCACATTACGCGAGATTTGACTTCATTCATTCCATGTTTTGGAAGATTCAGAAGAAATTCCAGTCAAGGCTCTTCTCAAGAAACATAGTCACATGAATTGTTGGAACTTATGCATTTATCGTTTACGTCACATTACGCGAGATTTGACTTCATTCATTCCATGTTTTGGAAAATGAGCATGTATGTATGTATTCCAGTTATCTTATATTGAGCATAAAACTACCACATACATATCAATGTTAAGTATGTATTTTGGCTCGGTTTTTCTTTGTTTCGCTCACATGCACATGGACCGATTGATGAGAATGAGAATCCACGCATGCCGATAGAAAAAATGGCGACTTCTTGGGATGCGATGATAGCACTGAAAGAGTAGGATTTGCAGGAGCTGCTAGATTTTCTGGCGTTTACTTGAACAAATTCATACTAGTTATAACACGGTCAACGGTGGTGGTTATTCCTAAGCTGTACCTTAGAGGTGGCCACATGCAGTCTTTATAGCTGTAGCCTTACCACCAATATACTTGCTCATTCTCTGCCTTTGTTGTCTGTGCTATTTTTTACTCCAATGTGGCACTTGTCCTTTCGTAAATTTCATTATGTGCCAAGGAATGCAATGATGAGTAGCTGTACAGCTATCCCAAGAAGACAAAGAAAGACAACATGGTAGGCTATCACTTGCACACTTGTTTACACATAAATTCATGATAATCGTTTTTCAGTCTTCCTGTCTCCCATGAGCCAGCAAAACAGCCCATTTTCAGTTTTACAAGGCTATTTTGTAGGTCAAGTTAAAATGAAGGTACCGCGACTGATGTAAAAGCGACCACGAAGTTTGTTCGAGTACCAGTTTCACTGGAAAAGTGTGTAAAATAAATTGCAGTAATAAAAAGGATCTATCGTCTTTGTTTAATCATCAGAATTACCGTCATTGCATGATCCAAGATGGTAGTTATGAGTGCATGCGTGTGTAATAATATCGTCTTTGTTTAATCATCAGAATTACCGTCATTGCATGATCCAAGATGGTAGTTATGAGTGCATGCGTGTGTAATGTTATACATGTAACTCATTTCATCTCTTGACTATTCTTAACCATTGTTATTCATCCAAATTCATCAGTGTTTCACGAAACTGGTGGCAGAATTGCAGATGTTGTTTGTTACAACTGAAACATAATGATAGTCCCCTTCCCTACATATTAGCAAGAACAAGAAAACGTACAATTCTGAGATGCCTTGGGCTATGGCACATTCAGTCAGTCATTCGATTAAAGAAATAAAAGCGAAAGCTGGCATAAAATTACTAATTTTTTTTTATTCGGGTCGGTTTACCTTCAGAATCAGCCATACAAGACGAAAAATAGGCCAGTCTTAGAAAAAGAAATTGGTTCGCTTTTGCTTTGTTCGCAATCTTCAGTTTTCCATTCTCATCACTTTTTCACGCTATAAAATGGAACCTGTTAGAAAATAATGCTGAAAATAGTACGAATTTCTACCGTTCATTGAGAAAACGTGACTTCTATTTTACTGGATAATGTAAAGACTTCGTCGTACACATTGAACTCCATGCGTTAGTGTCGCTAGTAGTCTCGCTCTGGAATTTGGCAGTCTGTTGACTACATAATGAGTTTTTTGATTTGGAAGACGTGTGTGGACGTAGTGGACAAGTAAAAAAAAGTTTTTCTCAAAGTTTTCATGTGGGCTTTTTTAAGCANGAACTCCATGCGTTAGTGTCGCTAGTAGTCTCGCTCTGGAATTTGGCAGTCTGTTGACTACATAATGAGTTTTTTGATTTGGAAGACGTGTGTGGACGTAGTGGACAAGTAAAAAGTTTTTCTCAAAGTTTTCATGTGGGCTTTTTTAAGCAATAGTTTCCTTATGCCCTGTTGCATTCTTATTGGACTCACATGTCATGCATTCACCGTCTTTCAAGACGTTTCCTTTTTTGACCGTTGCATTTTCGTAACCTATATCCCTTCTGCTGCTTATTCTTTTTCATTTCGTTTGGGCCATTTTTTTAAAAAGAAAAAGGAAAAATACAAGTAACATGTGCACAGTGCACATTGTTACATTTTGTAAACAAAAATTGTCGGTTTGAAATTTTCTTCTCACTGTACTACCATGACGTGACTTTTCGTCATCATGTATCCTTCATTGCGTGTAACTGATTATATTTCGTCTCATATATTAAGGGATATAATATGTAACCGTAATAGACTTATAATACGCATGATGTTCGGTTTAAAGATTTTTTTTCCTCTTTGCTCGATCCATTTAACAGAAAAATATGTACATTTTCCGTTGAGAAACATTTAAGGATTAAGTTGGGTAGGCCGATTTGAAAATCAATGGTGGTCTTTGGGAGATTTTTGTTGGCGGTTGAAATTTACTACGGGTAAATACAACTTGTGTATGCAGACGTTGTACGTTCTGCTTTACGGTCTTTTGGTTAGCACATTTGACTGAAAAGAGTAGAGAATGAAAGAATTCAGTTGAACCAAAAAGTTGTACAGTTTTCCATTTCCATGCTGAAGGTTTTCCTTGAATTTGTTGTGATGATGATGATAATGATGATTGTGTAGTGGTGGTGGTGGTGGGGTGGTTGGTAGTAAAGGAGGAAAAATACGGTATAGTAGTAGAATAGTAGAAGCTCATGGTAGTAAGGAGAATGAAAGAAAGGCGACGAGGAAAATATAAAACTGATGCCTATGTCTGGATACATACATAATATATGTCTCGTATTAGTTATAGTAAGTAAACAAAAATATGTACACCGGGGAACGGGCGGGGGTAAAAACTTTTTAAGTCCTTAGGGTTGGGGTTGGAAAAAAAGTAATAAGGGTTGGTTGGGTTTGCATGATGCATGCGCACACGGTCTTGTGCTTTGATGATGATAATGATGATGACGGACGAGGATGAGGGAAGAAAAGAGAGGAGCAGAGCAGATTGAAATTTTATGTTGTTGTCGTTTTTTTGGAGTAGTGGAAGTGAAAAAGGAAGGGAAAAGCAAAGCATGAAGCACGGGAAATTTGTATGGCACTAGGCACTATAGTAAAAATGTATGTCTGGTTATGCTATATTTTTTGAAGATACATTTTACATCTATCTGTGAACATTGGTGGAAAGATGATGCGTGTTGTGTTGCATCATTGCAAGTTTTAAAGGAATTACATATTCACTAACATTTTGATAAACCTATCTCTCTCTCTCTCTGGCTGGATGAATGCATCAAGTAGACTGTGTGATAGAAGGAATGAAAATGAAGGCTAGAATCCTCATCTTCATCACGACATGATGATGATCATGAGGGAGACTGGTAAAAACATAGGCACTATAATAATGTATTCAAATTCCCTATTCCTTTCTCTCATCCTATATATTTTTCTCCGCTTACAATTCGTTTGCTCGCTCTTTTACGGCTTTACTCATCTTTGAAAAATATACTTTATTATTAAGAAGGATGAAGAATAATTTCTCTTCCAAAAATCATACCTTTTGGGATTCAAAGATTGCTGTATGTAGTGTTGCAACACACAGACATACTTATTATTAAAACGTGTAAAAATATGATGAGATGCAAAGTGCATGAAGAATATGATTGCATTCCACTTCTTCATTTTTTTCAAACCGGCTTCATTATCCTTATGTAATATTCGAATGCATATATATCATCATCACTCACTCATGTAGACTGGAGAGCAAGTTATAATGTGTGTTTTGAAGATTTTTTCGAATCTGGATGTTTTAGATGGTAAAGGCAGAAGGGTCCATGGAAAGTGCCCTTAAAGGGGCGATGCGGTTGAAATGTTTTCGTTTTTTTTCTGTATGTGTTCGGAATATTGGGAAGTACAAAGAGCATACAAATATTTTGTTGTAGTGAAGCAATATTTTCGTAGGATGCTGGATGGACGGATGATGGATCATGGCGTAATATTTCATATTTTTTATGCTGGTCCATCATCCTTGCGAGTTTATTTTGGTCCCTTATTCATTTTCCTCTCCCGGCTCTGCCGGTAGGACGGTCACCGAAAAGGGTCTCTTCCTTTATGTTAATCAGAATGATGATCCTGCTGTGGTGCCCGACTGCACGCACGCGGAGGCCAGGTGTTTGCAATAAATAGAAAAA
>JAHZMV010001762.1:0-25907 GCA_027743765.1 Coecobrya sp. COE2
ACTAATTTCATTCTGCTCTATTGTTATTGCTGAATGTTGATGATGGGATCAATACTATAAAATGCCATCGAAGATGTTAACCCTTAACTTTGCCACTTTCAATATTGAAAGAAAGCATTTTTCGTGACGCAAAGAAAACTGTATTGCTAGAAAACAGTATGTTATGTACATGTAGAAAGTTTCTACTAGAAACAGCCTGTATCGAGTGGTTAGGAAATTTTGGCAGTGTGACCTTTATTGTTATAGCGTTTTTAATGTGGTCCATGAAGTGATGTAAGAAGAAACTCTCTATATGATCATTACCACAAGGGCAGTCTCAAAGTGATTTGATAATGATTTCTGCACTAGGGTGTGTCAGTGCCAACAACGACATTCTCCTACGCAAATTGCTGGGGTGGAATTTCAAGTGTGCCTATTAAAACATTGACAAAATAAAAATTTGTCAAACTATACCTTTGAGTACCTAAAGAACAAATATTTTCGTAACCAATTCACTGCTATACGATTATGTTATTCAGGCGAGATTTCATAGCCGCATTTGTACGAGAGCTATTTTTCTACTAATTCAGTATTGTAATGTAGATATTCACTAATTACTACTAATTAGGCTCATTTTTAGAATATAGTGGAGGAATATGTACTCACTAAGTTACAGCCAATTTCTTAAAATGTGATTTTGTTCTACAGGCCAAGATAGAGTTAGAGCTTTAATACAATGCCAATACAAACAGATTGATCACTAGCCCAGTAAGAGAATTAGTTTGCGAACGAAGTAAATGGTACTAATTAACCGGAACCAAAGCATGAGTATAGAAGCCGTCCTTTCTTTGAATGTAGTATTTTTTATTCAGTTGCTACTAGATTAATTATACCCTTTTAACACTCAGTAGGTGAGGAGACATTTAAATCATTCTTAATCTTGCCCAACAAATTGCAGTAAACATTTTATTACTAATTCATTATATTGGTTTACAGTTTGTGGAAATAAATAAGTATTCATAGCCTGCTTTTTACTTATCACACAGTGATTCAACATCTTAATATGTACTTGTAGAAAACAACGTAAACAGAACCATAAAAAATCAGAACAATACTAAATCAGTAATATAATGATATCATTTTTGTTACAAATTGCAATAGTTTCAAGATTAAATATATTTAATGATAATAATTAATATGCCACAGCAAGCAAAACGTCTCATAGTACCCCGACATGTTCGTTAAAATAATCAGCTTTAGCTTTGGGACTTTCCTTGGTGGTTCTATGCTTAATACAAGTGCTGTTTCTGTTTTCCATACACTTTCTTTGTTCGTACGGTAGGTATTGGTTGGTTTTTTCCAACATAAACTGTTATGTAGTCATGCATTGACAAGATTTAAAATGCTGAAACCGTTTCATAAATCTTTTGATAGACAAACGGACAGACAGACTCAATGTTACACAATTTCATCAACCAGATTGAACTCCTTCGTAACGATTTATATCTCAAGATCTATCGTAACAATTTTTTATCATGTACGTTTTTCGGTTGGCTGCTCGCCACTTTTAGAATTATGGACTCTGAAGAAAAGCCCACTTTATCGTCACAAGGATATGGAATACAGCAATAAGTTTGCATACGTATTGTATGGTTTCTACTCAAAAAGTAAAAAGAGAACTGAGCCTCAGTTACTGAGGTAGTATTTATAATCCACGGAATCATAAAACGTCTTGCCTTTTTATTTGATATTGAGTTAATGCGTCAGCAGGAGTTATGTTTGTCAGTCCGTCCTAGTCCTTCAGGTCGTCGATGAGCCCTTTATCGACCATTTGAGTGGTGTTTTATTTGTGTGTAGGTTTCTGAGGTCATGGGAGGTACCCTATTTATTGAACGAAATCGGTCAGGGGAAGCATATGCTACAGTATTAGTCTTGCTTCAAGATTCATGACAAAATCATGAGACAACCAGTAAAGCAAAGATGCACATCATGGAGACAAACTAACTGATAGTAGCAGCCAACGCGTCATAGATGAAATATCATAGATCAAAGGTCAAAAACATCAGCTTCGTCGTTATGGTCGCTATTAGCAGCCGGTTTATTTCGCATCATTATAATGAGATTTTCATACGCAGGCCCTTTCATCTCATAAATTGTACCAGGTCTGCATAATGTCTGATGTTTCCAGTTCAGTACTAATGTATATAGTATTCCAAAAGGTGAAAAGAGTGAGTAAAGTGCCAAAATCGTATCTTTCAAATGGAGTGCTTCACCAAACTGTATGATTTTGAATCTCGCATTTTTTTTATTTTTCAACTTACAAAGCAGGAAGAGGAAGAACCGTCTGTCACGAATGTGCTTTTTACTTTGTGCCATGTAACTAATATTTCATAATGTATTTTCATAGGAAAATTGATCTCCATTTGCAATAGTAAAGCTGATGTCATTCTTATGATGCTCTTATAATAAACGATCGTCTATCGGACTCCTTCATCTTTGTCTTATTTTTGACAAGAAAATCTCTACATTTGATTCCTTTCTTTGTGTTCGTTGAGTATGACGTATGGAAAGTGCAGACACACTGCATTACTGTTTTAAAACGCTGCACATGGACAATGATTGAGTTTTTGAGTAAGGAATCAATACATAGTACTGATCTAAATTTCTACAAGAGGTGTTCTTGGTTTAGATGCAGGACGTGAAGAAAATCACATTCAATTCATCCGTATTCCCAATAAAATAAAACAGAACGCAGAAGAGAAAGTATGTCGTAGATATTTTGTTGTCAAGAAAATGCCGTCTATTACCCAGAATCTGAAGCTTATTTACAAATGACGTGTAGAGTTGTTGTTCTTATAAGTCGATGTACAACTCGAGTTACACGAGTCACGACAGGTTACCGTCTAGTGAAAATATTACAGTATGTATTGTATGCTTATCACTGGATTCGCGAATAATTTAAGCATACTGGAAAAAGTTTGAATCATCGGAATATTATGCGAACATGTTTATTTATAAACATTTGCTTTCGTAATCACTGATGGATTATTATATGACTGACAGTTTTGAATATTTGTTTATATTCATTTCATTTTTGTTAGATTAATATTCTATTACAGTATACCTAACTGGGTATCTTATTTCAATCCTAAAATATTGTTCAATGTCCCTCACCCGTTTTTACTAAAACAAATATCACTGCAAACTGGATAGTTCCCATAATTGTACGTAAAGTATTTAAGGTAAATTATGAGCGTAGAAATGAATTTCAGAATTTAGATTCAGGGAATTGGATACCTACTCAATGTATTTGCCTGTAACCCAAAGTTTCAAAGAAAAAATATCTCTATCCGTCATTACTGCATCTGCAACGTCTAATTTTTTTCAATATGGGAAAATACAAGTTTTCCATGGTATTCAAAGGCAATATACATGTTTGTCTACAAACTAATGTCTCCAGTCTCCGTATATTGCAAAACAACAAAAACTGTCAAACTTTTTGCAAAGGAAATTAGCATAGATAGGTGTTGTGTAATTCAAGTGAACGTGAATTGAATATATACATTTGTTCAAATATAAGGCAAAATCTGTTCATAACTATCTTATTTTACAGATGTACAAAAAATGGTACACAGCATTACATAAGATAAAACCTCTCCTTCAGTGGCTTAATTAATACCATTTCATTCTTAGTACGTTTAGTGTAACAACAACCAACAAAGATCGGCAAGCACGTCAACCTGAAAGAATCAAGAATCTAGGACACACGTAAAATTTTAATGGTGAGGTAAACTATGGTTAAAAGTCTCCTTTTCCAACGTGCTTTACAATAAAAGTGTAAGAACACACGTCGCAGTTGCATGGCAAAAAATATAAATTGAAAAGTAGCGACAATAATGCAGATTGAAGTAGTACTTTAAAAACACAAGAAACTAATTAGCAACAAAATCTTTTCCTCGTTTGTTGACTCGTGACAGTTAAGGGTAATGTCAGGGCGAATAGATGTACTAGAGATCGAAAAGCTCTGGTTATGTTATAGGGCCCACATAGTTTTGAATTTTACATGCCTGTAGAATTTCGCTATAAATATGTAATTTAAAATTATTTTTGCAGATTTTTAACCCAGCCGTGGTCTGTGAAAATATCCTTTCATTTTCATGTTATATATCTTTATATGTATTCTCTGTCAGAATCCTCAAAAAGATTTTCTGCAGTTCTCAAGTTTCCAAAGGTTACCAATCTTTGCAATGGAACGGAAAAAGTCGAAACGAAATGTGTGTCAGTGAACGGACAGACGGACATGTATTCGAGGAATTCGAACTAAATAGCTTTCACTACTTAATTATTGTCATTCCTTGTGAGTACGCGAGGTTCTCATTCAACTCTAGGACGCTGTGTACGTGTTCATGTTTGTATGTATATTATTCGCGAATCCTAACCCATTGATAAGCAAGGTGATGTTAATAAAGCTGGTATTTACGCGAATATGGGGGTAAATCGTGACAAACCTTATTCTTGTTATTGGTTCAGTAACTTCGACTTATGTGGAATTAAGAGATGTCATTTGTATCACGGTTTGGGACTGTTTATGTGTGGTTAAAATTGTGTATACTGTACTCGTTAAGTATTCCATTGGTGAAAGCAAAATTCTAAATCTCGTTGAAGGAGCCGAAGGAACATTGACGGAGGAGCAGGGGACAGTTAGTTAGATTTAGTTTACACAATAATTAGAATCCCTGACTAGTGAATTTATTAAGTATGGTTTTTGAATGTCAGCATAATCATCCATCCTTGGAGGATAACATAAACATATCCCTTTATTCACCCCTGCTAGTAATTTTTTACCTGTTTTTTATTTAAAAATTGAGTTTGAAACAATGAAACTCTAGTCATCTTTCTTTTGCATGTTCCACTATTTCACTAACATGTTCAAACCAGATATGTATTCAGTTTGCAAAATTGTAGAATGGATAGACATTGGATGAGTGAATTTCTTTCATATGAAAGAATGTTTTGTGCTTGAACTAACTTAAATTCAATTCTTGGTAACTTTCTCCGGTTACACAAATCAAGGCATTCACGTACAAAATTGCACAACAACTTGTCACAAAGGAAGCTACACACAAAACACAAACAGTGTAGTATTTTTACCTACTCTATAGAATTTTGGGAGCCCATAAATTCATGCCACTACTAGGCGTATAAAATCCATAAATCAAATAATTTTATATATTTGGAAAAAGTAATGCGTAAGAACTTTAACGTAAGTCCACCTTCTACCAGCATTATAAGCGCTATGCGTCATTTTCCTTCGATGCCACCACCATCGATCTGTTACTTGGGGTTACAACTTATATTTATTTTATGCATAATATTTCGTAAGCAATGGATAAAAACAAGCAAAACGAAGCTGTAAGCATGTGGAGTAAAAATCTAGACCATGAAATTTTAATTGAGCAAAGCAGAATTTAATAAAAAAATTGTTTTGATTAAATAAGTACGTAACTGGTTTGACCCGCCATTTTCTAGCGAAAGTGTCTAGACAACTATAAGAAGATATAAGCATATACCAATAAAATTAGCATTACACATGATTACTTTGTGGAGTTTGAACAAACCGTTACAGACAAAGAAAACTTGGAGCAACTCAAATAAATAAAGGCACAATAAGTATCGACATAAAGTTAGTAAATCCTATCGCTATGACGGAATTGGTATTTGTGGCTTTGCATTTACAAAAGATAGAAGATAGAATCGTATAGTCTTATTTTTTATATTCTTTCCTGTGTTCGGACGGGGAAACCTTGACTAAAGAAACAGGTAACTTGTCGGTAACCAATTTGTTACTGCGTTACTGACAAGCAAGAACTATATACATTTTAGCAATAAAATCAACAGCAGAGAATGTATGTAAATAATTTTAATATAAACCAGAAGGAAGTCAAATTGGTTTGATTTGATCGTCCATTCCAGGTAAGTCTGAAAGCTTATGGTATAGAAAAACTGTGAATAGTAGTTTCATTATGACTTTCAATGCTTTTGTTGTTCAAGATAGAGTAATTATGAGAATTTATGTATTATTCAGATCTAGACATAACATGCAGTGATAAACCATAGGATCATACGATGCTTCCTCCCATTTCGTATCAGTTTACCCCAGACATCCATACCATATCAAACCTACCTAGAGTATGCTAATAGCAATAATAAAAATGAGGAGGAATAAAGTTTACACCTTTAATGGAAAGTTATACAATTGCTTTCATTTTTTGTTGCTTCCTCTACTTAACAAACTTGTTTAAAATTGTTTATGCATCAATTTAAAACTTATTTTAAGAATAATTTTAGAATGGCGCATCGCTAATTGTAGTGTACAGGAAGTAAAATGGATAATAGTGAATCTATCATGTCAAGTCAAATATGTCAAAAATACTCATTCAAATACATGTTTGTTCACAATATTATTATAAAAATTAATATTGCTAACTACCGCAAGCATAAAATACTTGCACAGGTAGCTATGACTCGAACACGTTTGTGTGTGTGTCTGTGATCGATTTGGTCTATAAATAATATTTACTAAATAGAGGTTCGTTGGGGCAACGCTAAACTGCCAGATATAGGTGAACAAGAGAAAGTTCGTAAAACTTTCTATTACATAACATTTGAATATTATATGAATGAACAGAGGATAAAAAGTTGTCACGGACCGGCAGGCCAATTCACAATCCCAGAGCTAAGAGATTGGCGGAGTGGGTCGGATCATACTTCCGGTGGTTAATACATTTTGTAAACCTTGCTTGTTATATTCGTAGTAACATAGTTATACATACATGGTATATAATTAATTTATAGGTTAAGTTATAAATATTTCATCTATATGATGTGCACGATAAAATATTTATTGAGACATATGATGATCCAAATATCAACCAATATAGTTTCATACGGAATGTTAGAAACAAGAAAATGTTATTATGCTTGCCGAAGTGACCAATAACAACTTTCAAACTAACAAATTGCTTTTTGAACTTACAGTCGACTTATATAACGAACATTCAATTATCTATCAAACAATCCAATGCGAAATCGGTTCTGTTAATCGTAACGATAGGATATTTTTCTGTATGAGAGTCAGTAACTGTCTGTCCTTGCGCATAAAACAAATTACAGTAACCACTGTTACTTAGTTACTGTAACCATTGATTAGATCATTTTTATACGTAATACGAATTTTCGTCCCAGAATATGATGTTGGGACAGTGTATTTCATATGCACTAGCGTTTTTTCCAGTCGTCGCCGCACGGTTGGCTCTAACTGATAAAATATTTCTACGCTTTTTAAAATCCTAATATCTGGTAAGTTGAAGTCAAATGGCCACTCATAAATAATATTTAATCGTACTGTTTGGCTGTACATCAAGCACTTTAGTTTGTAGTGGTTGATAGTCCCTGCTGTTTGAAAACAGAAATTTCGCTATCCAACCCAATTACCTAAGCATGTACCCTCCTCCAACAGATGACATAATCTTCAAAAGAAAATTGATGTCCATTAACGTAATCCAAATTGAACTTTATCAGACGATATTTCTATAATTGTTATGTAACTGACTCCGAGACCATAAGAACAAAATGGAAGACAACAGTAAATGGAACGAACCAGAACTGATATATACACACATCGGATAGACATTATGGAACTTTTCTTGTGCGAAATGTGACGTACATGGAGATATGTATGTACGGCGCAGTGGGGTGTGTGCACTGGCATAAATTGCACTTCCATTTGAAATGAACATAAAAGGACATTTTGCACAAATAAACCCTATCTAATAAAGCTCTTGAGACCGCAAATATTGCTAGTTTCCATTTCAGCCATTGGTAGTTTTCATTCTTCCCAAATTAAAGTGTCACTCTCAGTCAAATCCATCACAATACCCATTCCACCTCAAGCATAAAGGATTTCAACAATAGAACACTTTAAAGCTGACACGTTCAGCCAGCGTTCAGTTCGTGAATGTTTCACGCAGAAGCTTGATCATGATTACATTAATGAAGGGTGATACGTGACAACGTAGTGAATTTCACAATTTCCGCAAATCCCGGCATCAACAAGTTTGTCTAAGCGTCTGTCCATGCATACCTTGTTTGTGAGTGACGCTTTTAAATCAGTTCATCTTTATATGGGATGTCTCTCAAATCTAATGTGTCAATACTACATATTTGTTTAGGCCCAATTCAAATTTCAATGTATATTCCAAAAAAGGAAAACCAATCGCCGAACATGTTTATACCATTCAGCCTTCTTTAAGTGGCTTGATCCCTCTTGTGCTACTGTAAGCAAATATTTAGTACTTACCCAAAGTATTTACGAAAAACATTTAATCTCTTATATATATTTACAATGGGATATGAACTATGAACTGTTAGTAATTGGATTTTCTAAGACCGACAAAAACATTTAGGCGCGAGAGAACATAAGTGTGTGTAATTAGCATTTTACTGTGCTGTATTTTTTAATTAGATGAATGTCTATGTTGTTTTTCATTATACCCTGTACTGTGATGAGAACGGGCATTGACGATTCATCGCCATTTTTATATTGGTATACTTTACCGATTTACACAGAACACTATGATGTGTATGATTTTACGATATACAACGTTGTATATCGTAAAATCATACACATCATAGTGTTCTGTGACCGATTTACTTCGAGGAGTATGAGATGTACACTTTTTTATGTATAATAATGATATTAGCCTAGCACGGAGGGTACGAGTGTTTTCGTTCTCATTTGGTCTATCAGACACGCTAAAAAATTAGTATGAGTTTCCTTTCCTACCTCAGGACCGAATCGAATCTGTTGCACGACAATCTTGTTTGCTAAAAACTTCCATGTGTTCGGCATGCTTTTATCCCAAAAGGATCACTATGCAAGTGGAAAAAGCAATAAAATCTAACAACTCTTAAAGTAAACTAAAAAGGTGGTAGATTAATGCTTTCTCTTTTTACTGTATGTAGAATGTGCAAACCTGACAAATTCCAGATACCTACATACTACAATAGTGGAGAGATGATGACCAGGGATAAAAAAGAAAAAGTTACGCAAAATAAACCGCTTGAGTCCCTCTCACAGTTCTTCTGTAATCACAATAATCAGTATGAAATGATAGCTAATGGTCACGGTTATCCGTCAACCACCAGCGGTGCTAAATGATAAAACAAAACAATTGTGTTTTTCAAAAAATATATGATACATATAGCAAATACAAATTATCACGCAGTGTTACGAATGGATAGCTATAATTCTGGTTGTAACGAAACATGACAGTATTTTGAGAGTTAAATAATACAATTAAACCTTTTACTGTATATAATATTTAACTTTATTTAAAACCTCAAGCCCATCTATAAAGTGTACTAGACAGTATGTATTGATTGTATTCACCATTTGTAATATGCAAGTATCAAAACCATAAACGTAGAATGAGAACTATTGTCAGTTAAGACCATAATTGATCAGATATTTGACTGACTGCATGACGCAATAAAATGAGCTCTCATTTGAGTAGAATATTTTTCCAATGTTATGCTGTCTTGAGAAATTCAGACGATATAGGCGTCATGTCATCAACGTTTACGGCTTTCCCTTTGACATGGTATACCAATTTTCGTTTTTACGAAGACAATTTGATCACAGTACCTATGTGTCTGCATACGTCTACTTCGTCTTTATATATATATGCATTATTGAAGTATGTAACCAAAGGATATTTTTATACAGTATTCATTTGGACCAAATCGACAGAAATGACAAGTGAGTCAGTGAGCTTATTTCTCAAAACGAAATGTGTTGTAATAATCACTTTTCATTTACGTCCCGCATTCAGTTCTAAAGTATTGATTAACGAGTACATCGCATAATCACATCATACTATCACTTTTAAATCATGCTGGACATTACTATTTGCTATATTCTATAAGGACTTTGGTGATGTATATAATATGGTGATTGACGACCACTTTGGGTGATTTTAGAAAACACGAGAAATTTTATAGCAGTAAGTGGTGTTGAATGAGCTGTTCGTTACAAAAATGTACTTATGCACTTTCTAAATTAAATACGACACCTAGTTTACAGTAGATAATACAACCTAAGCTTAAGTACTGTGACAGAAGTACCATGAAATTATATTATAAAAAATAGCTGGAACTAGAAAATAATGCAAGATGTATTTTTAATTTTGGTAACATGTCTGTGACAATTGACCTTTAGTGAAATGGATATTTGGACAAAAGAATTCGATAAAAGACCGGTCGCGGCTTTCACTTTATCAATAACCACAATTGCTTCCACTCTTCATTATGACAATTATGTCCAATTATCTGCTCAATCAGCGATAATCCATTAAAAAGAACAAGAAAAGGATTTTCTAGTTGTCTGGTTAATTTTCAAATGCAAGTTATCGTATTTTCACATTACATGCTGACAATGGGCGTAATGTAACCATATTAACTGTAGTTGACGAGAAATGTGAGCATTGAACATCTAAATGTGCACCATGATTCACATACCGTGAGTACATACAGCAGACGTTTTTGTCATTCTATAGTTTCCAGTTAGTAGATTTCGAAATTTCCATACTCTAAAGTAATAATACGAAATAAACTATAGCTGAAAGTGTATAGTAGCGAAAGCATGGAGCTATTTTTATTAATTTTGTCTCAAACAGCCATATATTCTAAACGTTTTGTCCCTGAAGGGTCAAAAGTTGCAACAACCTATCATGGAGATCATGAGCTACTGGAATACCTATAATATATGGAACCCTGTCAATCGGTTAGGTCCTGGTCGTAGTAACTTCCAACATTATGGAGGTTGAAGCGGTATAGGCGACCATAATATGTTATTATAGGAACAGATAAGCGATCAAACTAATCGTATTTTGTCACATGACTATAATCATAGATAAAATCCATTTTATTGGGTGCGGTTGCGTGGGGAAATGCGGGGGCGTCAATGTCGTAAAAACTTGCATAAATCAATACCTATACATATTGCTGATATTATAGTAACCTATCGACGTGTTGTCTCTTAACGGCTCTAAAATCATAGAATTAAAAGACTTAATGCTTAGGATGGTTTTATGGTCAATAACTATGCAGCATTGAATTTTTCCAATCGATCAAATGTCATAAAGATCTGAAGTGCCTGACAAGGAATGCCAGGAGTCAGACGATGGACAATGACGTACTAAACCATCAATTGTGTACTACAACAGTACTTTTAGTAGCACGTGTTATGAGCTTTAGTTCCGTAGAACTCTGCTGTTCTGCTTATTTTTAACTGGAAATCGATTAACAGTGCAATGCCTGACAACAAAGAAATATCTTCAGAATATTTATATGCACATATTTTGCAGAATACAAATATACATGTTAGTACATATGTATTCAAATTACTATTATACAAATCACAGGGGTAAATTCTTATATAACTGGCGCTGGAACAGTTCCTGATTTCTATCTCCAACCCTATCCATTTAATTAAGGGTCAACAGATTGTGACTGTTTTATGCATACCTTTATTACTTCTTCCAGATACTCAGAGATAACCATAATTCCGGGTTTTTTGTACGTATCTCTAACTCCTCGATGAGTAAACACCCGCACCCATTTGCCGACAAAGAGTACAGTCTCATAGGAATTTATATACATGCGCTGTGCGCTACACCCAACCTTATTTACCAACTACCAATTTTAGGATTGTTATTTAACAAACTACATATTATTTTCGTAGTTATCGAAATTGGCAAAATCATGACTTGTTGTGTCTATCAACTAACTGCGCCCTGGCCCTGAACAAAGTTGACCAAGAAAAATGAACAAAACAATCAAAGTGAATTAGTAATCAATAAACCACATCATACCTGTCATTTACTACCTAGGTATATCTAAATGACACGTTTATGCGATTAAATTTAGCTGTCCGACTGTCACTTGACTTTAATATAGATTAGAGCACCGTCACAAGCATCGTGACTTGCCAGTGTACTTACAAACGAATTTTGCCAGTCAACGAAATTAAAAGTTTTGACAATTGACCACTGACAACCGTAAAAAGTAGAGAACAAAAGTAGACAGACAGTCGTCGTAAGTAAAATTGCAATAACCAGACCAGTAAGTTGTTGTTTGTAAGTAGCCTGACATAAAAGCATTGCGTGTTAACAATTAGCAATTAACACACACAGGTCTGTCACACTTGTTGACCAATCTTGTGGTGCATTGGGTACAGTACCTTACAAGTTCGTTACTATGTATTGCATAAATTATGCTAATTAATAATATTAGTACGCACAGTTAGATAATCGTATGAATGGAATGAATGGATATTTATGAAGTTCTACAATCAATTGCATGTTGACAACAAGTTGATATTCTGTCTAGTCTAACTGCAATCAGGCAACAAGTTGATCTACTTGCAAACCTTGGCCTGGTTGGAATTTTACGAAATATTAATTATCATTCCTCATAAAGTAATCAGAATCACTTTCAATGACCTCTGTAATTGCAACAACGGTATATATTGCCATTTTTATTGGCACATATTGCATTAATCAAGTCAGTTGAAATATGCTATGCTGTGTTTTGCCTACAATTGAAATGAAAAATATAAAATACTCAATAATAACAATTGATGCAGAAGAAAAGGACCAGAACAAGCTTTGCATTGTATGCTCATGATGATTATGACGGTTATTGCGGTAAAGGCAGCCGTTATACCAACATGTAGAACGGGTTAGTTGCATAAATTCAATTTTCGATATTATTTGCTTACAGCAATAGAAATAGTTCGTGCCTTGTGTTCTGTGATGTGCTAAATCTCCATTTGATTTTCAGGAATATCAAAGAGACTAAAACAGTCAAGTCTGAAAAAAATTTGTTCCTTTTGAATTGCCTACAAAATGAAATTCCTTCAAAAGTTGGTAGGTTTTGTAGTGCCCGTTATTCTTTTCCTCCATGTTTGGCATTGTGAAGGGAGGCTAGAGGCAACGAAAATTGTTAGCGGTTCTGTGTACAGGCTGGAAAGTCAGCATGACGGTGCGGTAAGTGTGAGACTGACATAGAAAAACGAATGAGATGATGAAACGCTACCGTGCTTTCATATCATCACACACGTAATTCAAAATTTGATGGAGATTATAACGCGAATAAAATGAATGCGTGCTGAATGAAAACATTTTAAACACTTCATAAAACTTCATTTTCGTAGGGCATATAGCATTTTGCAATTTACATTTGTAGTGTTCGTTCCCATACTTAACGTTAGCAATAGCTTGTACCACATACCTCATACTGGCATATACATAATCATTAGAACTAGTAGAGAAAATAAGTTCTTTCACTTTCTTTCAAGTTTTGTCTCTCCATTATCTTTCGTGTATTACAACCACTTACTTTCCTTAGTACCTACTACGCACATAGTTCGTTACGTATTTCATGCGAGTCGGGTTTAGAAAGTTGTTTTTCCCTTTGTCCATTTTACTTTTGAAAACGCTATTTGGCCAATTCCTGTAAAAAACTATTTTTGAATGGTTTTGATCTATTATTTTCAATCAAGTGGGTAAAAAACAAAATATTGTGCATTCACAATCCTAGGCAATTTTATATCCTTTTGCTACTTGTAATTTTGTGTTTGTTCGGTCGCATGTCAGCGCAGTGAGCATGGTCGTTTGTTTAGAGCACATTATTTTTCCCAATGCCTTTTGTCCGTTTTGCATACTTGAATTTGTAGTATGTGTATTTACCTATACACATATTACGTACATTGTGTATGTATACAGATAAATCCAGATGTATGTATTCATTCAACCAGAGACTAATAACTTGCTGAAGTTTTACTAATTGCAATTCTCAATGTGAAGTTCTTGACAGCTTTTGGAGACGGAAGAGTGGGCACCTCACAGGGAAACGGGGACTCTAGTTCTAATCGACAATGGACGTTTCAGCAAAACGGTTTGTTTGTAATTAATTCATACAGCTTTACTTTCGTCTTCTGTGCACACCAATGCAATAAAAAGTAAACTTTTCCACACAACGAAAGTAGTTTTTGACACAAATTAGTCAGTTTTATGCACTGCTTGTATGTATTCCATTATGGTGTGTGAATGGAAGGCGACTTTCTATAAACTTTTTACAAAACTTTTCTCTACGTACGTGGTGTGTAGAGTGTAGATATTTCAACTACACATAAACAAGGCGAAGCTTAGTGTGTGGTATTCCCACTCTATGTGTCTGCTCACTTTTAACATTGTTTTTTTATTCTCTTTCCTGCTTCATTTCGGTTCATGAACACAACAGGCGATTCGTCTTGGACCCTGACACCTGTTATTAATGACATTAACCTGGTCAGTGAGCAAACTTGGAAAATAACGTACGTTGGCCATGGAAAGTCCCAATTTCAAAGCCTTTCCACCGGAAAATGTCTCCTCAATTCTAGGTCTGTATCCTGTAAACGATTTATTTTGTACATGATTTTGAAAGACTTATTCAGTCGGGTATTTTCATTGCTGGAATACTCGTTGCTCAACGCAACACAATTTTAAACTAGCAAGCATTATAAAATAATCTCTAACTTGCTCCTAGAAGTGGGGCAAATGTGTTGGATGGTAACTGTGATAAGCAAGACCCGAGACAACGATGGAGAGTGTACTAGTCCAAAATGGAGTCCTCACATCTCAACTGGTACAGCGTAATACGCAAAAACTTTCCAATTCATTTCTTTATGAGATGTTGTACACAAAGTTTCAGTTCAGTACTTTACTTTCCGTACAAAGCAAAAATCAAAACTGAATTTTTTTATTTCTACTACTTTGTTATCTAACTTTTGTGAATAAATTTTTTGTAAACAAAGCTTAAATGTCTGTAATTTCATGGGTTTTCATACTAAATATTATTAATTTATCATAACGAAAGCCTCTCACAACTCATGTTATTTAAATGGTAAGGACACTACATGCATACAATCAAACAATAATCAAATATGAAATGACACATTATAATAAGGAATGACTATTTATTTTTAAGTTGGTTGTCCGTATTTTTGTTAACGAAAAGGCTTCATACCTCATTAGAGGTATCGGAAATTTCATAGGAGTTTACTGTCATGTAAATATCCTTTTTTGAATCTGTCTAGGTATTATCCAATTTATATCCGTGCAAAGCTGTGCAACAATCGGAGGCATTCACCAACGGCGTAGGCAGACATTGGAATTCAATTTAGAGAACGCGTGTATAATAAATAATATTATCCAGCCGGATTTAATTTCTGTACATCATCAAAAGTTAGATAATAAATGCCTATTGATCACATAACGTAGTTGATTTAGTAAAACAACTTTACTTTTGGTAGAGATAATGACTTGCAATCATTTACTTTATCCTAAAGTAAGATAATAATATGTTCAAAGGGAAAACCTATATTTTCAATAGCTTACTCCTAGACTCCAATTGTTGTTTAATTTCACGGACGACAACAAACGAATAAATATGGTAGAGAGGAATAATGACAGACAGAATGTAGAAATTTGAATATCAAAATAATTTAATGCGAGAAAACTTTCTGTGCTGTGGAAAATCGTAAATTAAAACATTGTTTCTACTGTTCTAAATGCAATAATTCAATAGACCTGTTCATGTGACATTTTATATATTATGCACATAAATAGAAAGAACACCTGTATAGCCATAATGTTTTTAATTGTCACTGCCACAGTTATCATAAGCTCTAGAATCCATTCCAACTGTCTTTCAAAAACAATTACATATTACATAAAAACATTTTGAGCATAAACAAACTGAAAGATATAAAATTACTAAAGTAAGGTACATACTCTCAAATAACAAGTTGCTATGTCGCTGCCAATGAATTGTTTATGTCATTTTAATATCATGCTTTTACTTAATGTCTCACAAATAAACTACTTTAGCTTTTACAGAAATAAAGTATATCATATTTTCTGGCTATGAATAATTCTCTCGTAGCAATAGTGTCAATATTATTATTACCGTATTGAATTCTATGGTGCATTCTACTAGTAGTTGAAAAAACGGAAGATAATTCTCTCTGCCTACTGTCTACTATAAAATTAAACCATGAGAACCAGATCATTCTATCTCTAACGGTAACGACACTGTGCAAGCCACTGTTCGTTTAACCCTGAAAGATATTATACTGATCCGAGACAAAGATGCCTCGAAATAATAGGTGCATGCATGAGTATTCTGTCTCATGTAACCCCAAGTTTTTTTGTTGACTGACAGCAGTGTGATATTCACCGTAATCCAGATTCCCTTGACTTGCAACTAACATAGTTACTAACTTGTAAATAGTTAAACGTCAAATGTTTTATGAAAAGGATTTCCCATGGTTCTTTGACAGTTAGTCCCAAAGCCAATGGGTTCGCCATCCTGACAAGGAATCTGAATGACAATTTTTGTCAATTGTAGGCAGAAATCGAATGAACAGGATATTAATAGTTAATAATTAATCATTATTAATGATTATTAATCTGGTAACACTACAGATATAAATTAAAGTATAATTAAGTAATAAAATGAATGTCAGTTGAGTGCAGGGAGTCAAACCATATTTATATACTGTATAGGTAACCATAATATTATGGTTGGGTTCCCTGAGTAGAGTGTGCAATAACTTTATCCTGGACCGGAATTTTCATAGTCCATGTTATAAATTGGATAGAAACAAAAACCATATACAGATGATGTGTATGAAAATTGTATAACAAGGGAAGATATAGATAGAACGTTGGTAAGTTTTATCTTTTGAAAATGAAAATAATTTGCCTGGAAGGAACGAAGTTAATGTTTTCACGGCCTTGCAAGCAGTCTACTAATCATAATATACATAAACGAATAGACGAGTTGAACGGACATTTTGCTCCTTGTATGATTTATTTATGAATCCTCAGTATTCCTCAGTTTCGTTTTTCGATAATGATATTACACCATTTTTATATTAATAGCTAATGTAACAACTACAGTAATAAAAATATTTTCTCTGTTAAAACATTTTGTATTTTTCAAACGTAGCGTTTGATATGCGTGGTATGTTTGGTATTCGCCGTTGTTGCATGTTGCAGAGTTAGTATACGTCATAGTCCTGAATGTAATTCACACATTGAGCCGTTATTTTACGCCTAGCCATATCTGCTGGGTACCTTCTGGTTGTGTAAAAGCAACTATCTGACTGGGCGAAACCATTTTATATTTAGACACATCATCGTGAAGGGTTCGTGTTTGTATGCATGAATCTAATCAACATGCAATTCAAAGAGGCAGGGTCACATTACAATTTACAGTGCCACTGAGGCTGCCACAGGTTTTTCGTGCACCAAAGAATGAGCAAAAGCAAAACGTCAACCAAAAGCTGTCAAAAGTCAAACAAGCTATAGCAGCCATACCAAATACGGCATCATTTATATAACACTAATGCTTTTATATGAATTCATGGAATACTATGTAGATGTAATATGACGACAGCTTTGATTACTCTTGTGATTTTGCATGTCTCTTGCTCATTCCTCATCTTGTTTCATTTCATCTATTCCATGTCAGAGTATAGCTTTTTCTATACAAACTAAAGTTTGAGAGAAAGCATCTCTCTGCATTCTGTCTGCAAAGATGAGCGTAACTGAAAGACAATAAAAAAGGTTCTCCCTGCTACTCTCAGTCCTCTTGCTCACAATAACTAGTGTGTAGAATAGGAGCACAGAATATGTCCAGGAGAACTTGCTTACAAGATTACACTACGCTTTTCGGGAAAGACTTGAGTTGTGCATTATTTTGTATTTGCTCCATATGGGAGGAATTGAGTTAGGAGAAAGCCCATGAGAACGTATCTCGTTCCGACTCACATCCTCTATTTGAAATGATTCGCATAGTTTTGTTGATTAAGGCGATAATGACGGCAGGGCATGTTGTCAGAGCGAATGGTCTGACTGACAAGAATATTTTTTGCTTTCTCCACGTGACATACTTTCAGTCTGTCCAGCTAGAAAGACCGTCACATCAGCAAAAAGCATGGTTTAGTATTATATTCCATGTCATGTTAACAGGTATAGCAGCTTTATAATTTCATGGGGATGTTTATCATCCTAATCGCTTCAAAAGGAAAATTGCGTTTTAACATAATATAATATACACAGTTGAGGTAAATGGTGTATTAATATAATCATGTTAGAGATATTTGATGTTTTTCCTGTCATTTGGTTCAAGATTGCTTGTTTAATGGTATTATAACAAATAATATATCCATGCTAGGAAACTGAAATGTAATCTTCCACTTATAATCCTACATAGAAATGGCATGTATTTTACTTTTCATTTTAAACGTCTTTAAGCTCTGCGATGAATGGATTGGATCCCTCGATAGTATCAAACGAAATACTTTACCTACAGAGTAGCTAAAGTATTGTCACTTTTATTCACAATTTTACTCATACCTATCACCATACATATCATGTTCCATTCCGTACAGACAGTATAAAAAGGTAGTTGTATAAAAAAGGGAAAAAAAATTATACGACTTCTCTAATACTTACACCTTGTATTGATTCGCCCACATAATTCAAACTAGCCTAGTTTAAAGAGTAGCTCTTTATTATTTTAGAAATACACATGGCGAGGGCGATGGAAAATGTATGTGGAACTGTAATTTTGAAGTATATAACCATCTCATTGCGAATGTTGCACGGAAAGTTATGAATATTGAATGACTGCATGGAAGGAAGAATTATTGAAGCCGCACACTTAAATTTTTATGTGCCCACATTTTCCTAAAAACGTTCCCTCTTTTACTGCCATTTCTCTTTTCCATCATAAATATCCACGTTTCCTTCCGTCTTAAAGGCTTTCCACGCCCTGCGTTTCTTGATCACCATCATCATCTTTGGCTTTGAGGTCTGATAGTGCTTATGAAAATCATATTATGAAAAATGAATGTAAAATATAAGGTGATTTGATCCTTCAACGAACAAGGAGAAATCCTTAACCCTAACTAAAATAGCTTCATATTATTCATCCCCCATTTATTATATTAAAGCACAATGATATACTACTATACACCGCTACATCACCAGTACAGTGCTGAACAGTGTTCTTTCTGTGGTTTATACCACTTTCCACCAACCTAACAAGAAGGATTTAGGTCTGGTAGACTGGAGACTCCAGAACTATAAAAAAAATTACGCCAGACATACGTTGAAGCGTGCAGCGTGTGCATGTGCACGAATAACAATAATATACGAAACATACGAAAGTGTTCCCTTTCCCATTGTTCCATTATTTACATACATGGTAGCACCAACCAAGAACTGTATCTTTACACATTATATGTGGTATGGTGTGTGTAGAAGCATTATTAAATATTACACATACACGACATACGACTCTCATACAAAACCAAAAGTAAAAAAAGACTGCTTTCCCCGTTTTTCTTTTTTTTATTCAGAGGATGTGCTTTGAAGCGATATGACAAAAAGTAGCATTGCAAAAACGCTTGTCTCTTCCTCTTTCTCGTTTTCCCAAATGAGCACTCATTTATTCACAGCCACAACTGCATATATCTTCTACAAAGAAAGGTTTGGTGGTTGGTGCTGCTAGTGTGCTACCGAAACACTTGACGTTTACACATTTCACGTTGTGTGCATTGATGGGGAATAAAAATTTTTTTAACGCGAAGATGAGTAGACTAGATAAACGTGAAAACAGGTAATTTAACCGGTAGTACCTTTGCAAATTTAAACCACTTTTCTCTCCTACACAAAAAAAAGATGAAATAAAATGCTTTTTCACCTCCGTATGTAATTTATCTAGAGTTAAACTGGTAACCATTTTTGAAATGTTTTTGCTTATATTTTCCAAATCTGTGTATTATCCATCTGTTAAAATTCCATATTATGCTTAATTCTACTTTTTCTTTGAGAAACTCGAGACACAGTTGTTGTTACATTCGGCCGTTATGCTACATATCTGTCATCCAAATAAAGCTTGATAGTTTGCATAACTTTTTGTATTTTGTTTGTTTGTTTTATCTGTTTGTCGCAAGCTCTTCCCAAGATGATTTTCAAGACGCTTGACTGTTAATCCTATGGGGATTTCCCATACTGAGCTTCCGTTCATGGTGTTTGTGAGCTTGTGGCACAAATTTCACCATGCTTTCGAATTTACTCGAACCCCTACAGTGAAATTGGGCGTACAAGAAGGAGCTCCAACTTGTCCAAAGATAAAGTGAAAGCAAAGGAAAGTTCAAAGCTGCAACTTTGTGAACTAACAAAACTACAAAGCTTTGTTGTTGCTTTCATTTATTTTGAGCTCGTCAGGCACACAACTGTAGTGAGAGAGCAATGCTATCCAAAATTGCATTTCACAAGAAAGCGTTTAAAAACCGGGAGCCATTTTTTCAACGATTGGAATTTTATTAGGTACTGAAGCTACTGAAGCTACTTTATACGAATATATGAGGCCACTGTGTGTCTATTAACATGATATCTCCGAAATCCTTTGAAATTTTCCAATCTGAGTTTAAATAGTAATCCTCCAAGCACCCACTCATAAAGCGGACGGAAAAAATGAAATTTCTGATACAGATAATCAAAAGTCAAACGAGTTTTTATTGACGTACTACCGCAGATCAATTCCCAATCCGGTGACCACTTGAGCGAGCAAAAGTTTCCACATGAGAGTCATAAAACTGCAAAAAATCGGTCAAAATATTTGTCTGAAACTGCTATTTATCCTGTTCCAATTTGTTTTCGCTACTTTTCTACAAATCAGTGCCTCAAATTATTTTACATTTCTTAAATTTAAATTAGCCAACGTTTTATTTCGCAACTTAAAGTCAAGAAAAAAGCTAGCCATTAGTCACGACTCATGAATTATGAGTATGTTGTATGTACAAGTAACGTAAATGTTTTAAATACTGCCTTTCATCAAATGTTTACGTTTGTTCATTATATAAAAATTGAGCGTACATAAAGGAGAATAAAGTAAAAAGGCGTACTTCCGAGCATTGCGCGCAGTAAAAACGGTTTTTATAATTGGAATTAAGAAATAAAACTCGTTTTAAAAGGGCACACACAGCATCATTGAAGTATAAAATTAGTCGTCCGTATGTGTAGGAAAGTCATATCTCACGTTAAAAAAGCTACCCACGTTGTAGGACATTTTCCTTTAAAACAACATCTTCATCTTTTTTTTAATTTGACCTGAACAAAATCTTCATTAGCGTTATAACATGTGCTTCTCCAAATACCGAAAATTATTAATGGAAGGAGATGCATGTAAAAGGTCAATGTGATACAACCGCTTTCAAACATCGCACTGCTTGCCTCTAATAGTCAAGTTTAGTTTCAGTGAAATGTTTTACTTTTATTGTAATGAAATATCCTACTACAAGACTACAATCCTAAAGTGTAATAATAATGACATAAAGTTACAATAATTGCAAAGTGCGCCTTTTCTTTAAGCATAAACTTTATACTATTTTGGTTACACTTTCCCCAAGGTGCCACTTTTTTATCCCAACTTTTACCGCTCTTATAAACATTTTATGGAGATGAAGTTTCAAATGAAGAAAAATATGATTATTTTTTCACACAACTTTATGTGCCATTTTATTTACTCACCAGCCTAAATATGTTGTTGAAGCATCACCATCTTACAATGTTGTTAGAACCGTGGTTTGCTGCTTAACCCTGTGCTATGCTACTGTAGTAAGATAAAACTAAATAGAAGCATCGACAGTGTGAGCAAAGTGGAAAAATGCCGTGTTCCAATTCAAACAGTCGATTTCATGTTAAGCCGGCTTTGTTGTTTGCAGCAAGGATATTTTCTCTTTTAGCCGTGCTTCCTTCCTGATTTGAACTTTCACATTGTGGCTAAAGCATACACACAGCCTACTACATCGCTTGTGTAACTACATGTATTTTATATGAACAGACAGGAAAAACTCCTGTCTGAAATTGCAAAGCCTGCAACCTTCTGTTCTGCCAGGCTTTCATTGTCACCGTCACATCCCAATGAAATATCTACGACGCTGCTATTGACTAGGAAATAAGATATTTGGTAGATACGTAAGCATGTATGTTATTTTATGCCAAATAGTAACAGTAACTATTTTTTACACAATTTTATTTCAACAAAAGTGTATGGCATGTTGTTAAAAAGTCTACCTAAAAAGAAAATGCTCCTAACGTAGTGAACATGTTTTTATTGGTAATAAATACCTAGTTAAGAATATGAGCATATTATTCATACACGAATTTTGTGACCCGGGTCCTACTGGATTGTCCTGAATGATAACGTGTCTTTTCTGGCATGATCAATAGACGTTATCTGTTAATTCCATGACGAGTACCTTCATGGCAGGCAGAAGCAATGATATATTATGTGGAAAGTGTGCACTTTTCGTAGGAGGAAAGTGTATTTTTGATCGCAGTTGTTCTACAACAGATTGTACTGATCGCACTTCATAGCCTTAGGCTCGGCAACGAAAGAGGTACAAGCAGTAAATCAGGGTCCCGAGAAAACGATAACAGCATTATTTGTTACATTCCTCGAGTGACAGGCCAAAAACGGAACACAGACAAGATCATTAAAATCCCTAAATAAACAAACTTTTGAGATATTTTGCATGAAATGGATAATATTTTTGAAAATGGTAAATGTATCAGGCCTTGTGCCAGCAAAGTAAAAAAAACCATATATCAAGAATATAAACTTTTTTCTAGACAGAAAAGTGAAAGCATGTTATAAAATTGTATTTCTTTTCTCACTCTCATTTTTTTCTAAAGGTTAGTTTGCACACTAGAAATGTGATAAAATATCATATTAAAATTAAAATTTAATGTAATTTAAAAGTTTCAAACAGTACCTGAGGCATGACTTGCCCGCATGTGATGTTGTCCTCTCTTTCATGAACCATCATGAGTGCTCCCAACCAAATATCTCCTTCAATTTCCGCAATTCGTTTCAATGGCCATGTAACGTTACTGAGGCTCAATACTTTTGGATCAATAGTATTACTGCCATCACCACCACCTCCGCTTATGTTTTTGGTGTGGTTTAAGTTGAGGGCTTGAAATGATCTCCTACTCCGGCTTCTCATCCCACGCAACTTCCATATTAACTCTGATATTGTCGACACATTTAAATCAATGTTGTTCAAGTTATCTGGGTCCAAGTATCCTTGTTTGGTGTCCATATAAAACTTGTCCAGAAAACGATTTGAGTGCCTAAACACTTTGTCTGGACTCAAGTGAAACTTTTTGTGATCATGTTCATCTCCTGCTTTTAATTCAGTTGACAGTGCCTCTCCAGTCGGCGCTGCTACCGTTTTATGATTGTCATCATTATGACTATGGCTATGATGATGAATCTTGTGGTTTTCATCCTGCGTCTGTTTCCCCTTTCTACGCTTGCTATGCTGCCCATGCTTTTTTGTCTTCCAAGAAGAATCGTGATTGTAATGATGAGTATGAGATTTTTTATCTTTTTGTGGATACTCATCCTCCGCATCAGCATATCTCACTTCTTCCGTTGGCTTACTAAGTGAATGCTGCTCCAGATGGATATCTTCTTGACTGAAAGCAGTATTAAATCCGCTAAAATGATGTTGGTGTTGTTGGCTCTCTTGTAAACGTTCATGTTTTTCCTGAAGTTGGAGTCGATGCCGCTTTACATGCTGGTAGTGATGCTTCCTCAGATACGCTTGGAGCCTCCGGTGTTCTAAAATTTTGTGTTTCATGGATTCAGATGGAGATCGAATGATCCATGGTGAGAGTAAGGAATCATTCTCTTCGTCATCATTCCCTGAAGTCACTATGCCGTTGAAGTTGCCTTCGTCGTGGTCGTCATAATCAAAATCATGGTCATGAGCATATAGATAATGAGCACTACTACTCAAACCATTAGTGCTACTGCCTTCAGGGAATTTCGGCTCATCCCAGAGTCTCTTCATCAGCCTTTCATAATGAATGTTGGCGGAGGCGTTTGCTGTACTACTAATATTTTGCAATCCCTCAGAAAGTCTGTCATTGCCATCCGCCCCGTCAATATCTGAATAAGCTATCACCACAACTTTCTGACTAGTGAAAGTGGTTGCAACGAGAGTGTATAGGATTGCTTCTTGGGACTTGAGACATCTTCTCCAACTTAAAAGGATGAGGAGGACTAGTAATAATTCTAGTCCTTTCATCTCCTCCCCTAGCGAATTATGTAAAATTTAACCCTTTATTACATGAAAAATCCGTTTGGAATAGTACTATTTGAAAAAAATATTTGACAGGAAAGTTTCTTTGAAATCAGTAACAGTTGGGTATAGCGTCAATACTCTTCTTTACTACACCGAGTTCGATAGTCTTCTCACTGTGCACACCCAGGAGAATTGCAGCTTCGTAAAAGGAAAACTATTCCTTGATATTTATTTGATTTGGCACCAATTCGAACACCCACCAGCAAGTACAGAGCCTCAAAACCAACAACTTTGTGCAAAGTGCGAGCGCAAATAGAAGTAATACTCTCTAGTGATAAAATCAGAGTGAAAGTGAAAAAGTGGGGTAAACTGTTCTTACTATCACTATAACCGGACTTGCGATACTGAGATCTTTATGAGTGCTGCAAGCTGTGGTTAATTTATGAAATTCTAAGTTTATGATGGCGTAAACAGTAATGCTCTTGAGGTAGTCAGCCAACCACTACCAATAGAGTCGGCATAAGTTTGAGTATATTCCTAATTACAATAGGCATACAATATATATGGCAACACCACCGCGGAGAACTTCATAACACGTTCATTCTTTTGTGAATGAAATGATTTACTACTACTGTGCTACTCACACTACTACTGGCACTGAATCCTTGATGAGCATAAAATGTAGCCTCATTAATAACTAAAAACTCACGTCTCGCACCGCTGTAAGGGCTTCTTGGAAAAAAAAGTTTTGTTACAGCGGCAGAGTTTTTATGTTGTACGTATTCACATTTTCACATAATGTTTGTACATCTATTCTAATTGGAAACTGCGTTGTACGCCGTTTTCATGGATTGACGAGACTCAAATCCCGAAATCCCTCTGTCACGATGGTATACCACTTTCTCTCTCGTGTTTTTCTATTCCACCAAAAATGTGAAATAATAAACATGTACAGTGAAAGTGAGAAAATCACTGATTAAAGCTGCTTACTATACGGTGAACAGTTCGGGTTGTAAGCAATTGAATATCGTACAGCAGACGTCATAAACACTTGAAAAAATATATTAATTTATTTTAGTTTGTAGTGGCTGTCCGTTTCACATGTCATGAGAGCTAAAATCATTAGCTTACTTTAAAAAACTGACAATGACTAAATGTGAAAGATCTGTAAAAGTACTATAGTCAAGAGAGCTTGATGTGCGTTACATATAATATGATCTTGAAGAGCTTAAAATGTTTTCCCAATTCACAAGTTGCAAATTCATTGCGTCATATCCAGCTTATGTCACGGCGAAAAGCATGTAGGCTGTAGGTGTCAAAAGATCACAGCATAAAGTAGTTCAAAAACCGCAATGAAAAATATGTACACTATGAAAATACGGTTTCACAAACTCCTACACTTTGCGGTTATTGTATATTCACAGTTCAGAAATGTAGTGTTCCGTTTTTAAGTTGCGTAAGCAAACTGTTTTCATCCTGCCTTCTCTCGAAAGAAGTTGGAAGGCATGATCCTTTGGGTTTCCAAGAAGCTCAAGTATCACCCATGTATGCACATTTTCATCCGTGTTGCTTGAAGAACTTTCGGTATGGACTTATGCATTTTTTGTAGTCCGCATCATCACCAGAAGCAGTACAACTTTCTGAAAGGTTT
>JAHZMV010001763.1:0-20429 GCA_027743765.1 Coecobrya sp. COE2
CGATGTGCTGTCGGTTTCTCGGTGTGCTTTACCAACATAACAACGCATTATTATTATAACGCTACTATTGTAATCGTCTGATTTCCCACTTTTATTGAATCTGGATTAAAAAGCGTCAACAATGAAACTAGTAACACAAGGTAAACTTGGTTGGAAGTAAGTAGCATAGCTATAGTGACATTTTTCTTATAGGATACGGCCTCAATATCGCTTATAAGTTTATTACGGTTGTAAAAAATATTTGAGACCTTTTCACCTCTTTCATGGTAACGGTGATGAATTCAAAAATCCCATTGTCAATAGCAATGAGCAATACACGAAAGAATTGTATGAACCAACAATTAGACTGAAGCACTAAATATGCTGTGTATGTACATAGGTTATGTAGGTATGTATTTCAGGCGTGGGTATAAATAGCAGCAGACTTAATGAAACCTGTTTGTTTAGTATCATCACATAGTGTTCAAGCAGTGGGGGTGTCATTTAAATGTAAATGTAATGTGGCGGCAGGGAATTAGTCAAAGTCTCTCTTATTTTCTCTGCTGCGGAAATCCCTTGAATTGTTCTTTCGTGTTTTCCGGTCTGATTCCTTTTATCAGATGCTTGCTGTATCAAAGATTTGAAAAGATGTACATAGAAATAAATACAGTGATCTTTGTTTGTATACGCATATGTACGTTTATTAGTTGCGTGTTTGTATGCGTTAATGAAGATTAATTGTTCTCTACTCCCAGAAAGACAAGTATCCTCACTTTGGCTAATCATTCTGTATGCATGTATTCATTCACCAAAATAACAATATTTCCACTACTGCTTTTATCATAATGATACATCAGAACAAAACCAAATACATTTCATAAGTCTAGAAACAAGGACAACATTTCATGTCATCAACGAAGCAAAGAAACCTCAAAACATTCAAGACTTCTCTGAACCACATTTAAAATTGAACTGAGGAAGAATAAGATTGGATATAAACTCCTTGTTCCAGAAAATTGGGTCGCAACCAAACTGGTTGAATTATTCGCTCATGATATGACTGATAATCGAAAAAAATCTTTTTTACGGATTTAGTAGTAAACTTGATCATAAATACCTAGTTTTCAAAACCAGTTCATGACTTTGTTACATTTTACTGTGGACAAAGCATTACAGCAAAAATTCTATAACTTCAGTTTCATTTAGGATGTTTAGAAAATGCAATGAAATCTACTCTCATAGGAAAAGGTTAATAATAAATCGCAACATGTCTTTACGTTTTTAGAGCTTCAAAAAATTCTTTTTCAGTGAAAATGCGTTAAGAGAAAGCACTTAAAAATGTGATGTGTTGCAATTACCCATAATGCCAGTGGAACACTGTGAAATCCATTAGCGTTTATCTGTTCTCTCGTTCTCACCGAAATGTGAACTATGCGGGAGAGAGACAGGCATAAGTAACATTTCTCCTTGTGTAAAACGGCAGAACAACAAAGACGAAAAGTGATGATGGTGATAACACATGAACAAAGTCTATATGAAATACACGTTGCAGATATAAAATTATACACGCGCTCATCTTTGTTATAAAGACTTGCCTTAGCTATTAGTAGAAATGCACACATAAAAACCAAAACCGTTTGAATTTTCTGCTTACGGCAATACAGAAGTGGTCTTTATTTAAAGAAAATGAAAAAAATAAAGAAATTTGAGGTAAAAGGAAAGGGGTCGTCGGCGGTCGGGGTGAGACGACGCGAGTGAGATGAGAAAATGAAATGTAATATCGCCTGCCATGTTTGATGCTGCAATAATATGTCGTGGTGGTAGCCGTAGTGAGTGGTCTTTGTCCTAGCCGAGTTGAGTAAAGGTTTACTGGGATGGGTGGGTGGTGTGTGGTAAATAGAATGAAAAGATGAGAGAAAGTAAAAAGTAATTCATTAATGGGGAACGTGTATAAATGGAGTAACCTTTCACTACTTTCTCATTTCTAAAAACAAATTATTTTCTTTTGTTTTATGAAAATACTTTTCCGTGGATATACCACAGCGAATGAGAGAAAGGAAGAATAAATGTAAAAATAATTACTAAAGAGCGTTTGGTGGTGGTACGAGCACAGCAACTTGAGAAAATCATTTTCATCCCACTTGCTACATATAATCTATTCAAGATATAATTTAGTTTCTGCGCTTGTCATAATCATTATTAAACTTTGAATAATGTGGAATAGTGGGCACGGAATCTATAGTATTGGTTTAATAGCTGAAGGATTTAATGGAGTCCGTCCCTGTTTGTCCCATTTCATTCAAATCACAATTTGTCTTCTGTCGTTTTTTTTCAGGCTTGTCATATTACAAGATTGGATAGCAAGAAGTGAATAGATGGATGATGTATAAATAATAAGAAAGTGGGTCTACGCACATTTTTCTATGTAACTTTTCTATGTGTTTGACAAAACAGTTGAGCTCATGTGACTTGTGTAAGGTGTATGGGTTTTTGTGAGAAAACGATCAATCCGCTATTAAGTGTGAAGAGATGGATTATCCGTCTATCGTAATCTAAAAGTATTACCACACAATATTATTATGTTATATAAAATTGTTGTACAGCATCATTATATTATTCAATAGTCCAAGGAAATGTAATGTGGGTGTAGTGGATGAAAGCTAAAGTATAAAAAATGTTGCTGTGCTGCTGGTCTGGATTAATTAAGAAAATGGATAACCCCGACTGCTTGTAGTTGTAGCGGCTGAATCAATCTTGTCCCAATTCTCTCATAGGTTGTTTGTAGCTTGGCTTGCATATTTTTTTTCTTTCAGAAGTAACAAAAGATAAATTGAACGAGAGGTAAAATGAATGGGATATAACTGGTTATCTAAAAGGTAGTCGCCAATAAGTCATCTCAGTGTGTCACCCCGAATGACACTAGTGCACCTAGAAGATAATCAAGCAGTGGATATTCTCATAAAATTTCCAGGTTATCCGTTAAGAAAACGTAATTTCCTTCCATTTGAGTGACCAGGAAAGTACAATGTTTGATTGAATGGAAGCCGTTTTAGAAATGAATTTGATGGAAAGGCTAAATCGGTGGAATTGATTGATCACGTGATCATCACTTGACCTCTGTCACACTTTCTAACAGTGAGTTTAGTGAGACTAGATATATCAGGTTTAGCTTTACATTTTATATATGTATAATTCGAATGAATAAGAGAGGGTGTAAAACGAGCTGAAACGGGCATGGTAAATCGCACCATTTGGAAATTGAAGGATTATTATTGTGGTTTTCTTTGTGTATAATCACCGTTTAATAAATACTTTAAGAAGAATACATAGGTAAGTTCTGAATCAACATGAAGTACAATGTTTGATTGAATGGAAGCCGTTTTAGAAATGAATTTGATGGAAAGGCTAAATCGGTGGAATTGATTGATCACGTGATCATCACTTGACCTCTATCACACTTTCTAACAGTGAGTTTAGTGAGACTAGATATATCAGGTTTAGCTTTATATTTAATATATGTATAATTTATATGAATTAAAAGTGAATAATGTAGTTCTATACATTTATCTAGCACATCTAATAAATTGGAATAGTAAAAAATATATCATGATTCTTGGATAATGATACCAGACTTTCTCCACTGTACAATTTTCCAACAATGATATCTATTGAATTGCTGCATACGAATGAATTCGAATGAATTGGAGAGGGTGTAAAACGAGCCGAAACTGGGTAAGTCGCACAATTTTGGAAATTGAAGGATTATTATTGTGGTTTTCTTTGTGTATAATCACCGTTTAATAAATACTTTAAGAAGAATACATAGGTAAGTTCTGAATCAACATGACCTCTAATGCCACACAAACAAATAATCATTCGCGTCAATTGAAATGCAATTGTATATACATTTATTCACTGCGAATATGAAAGTCCTTACTTCTCTTGTTTAAGGAAATTTAATTAAGACATTCTCAAAGTTTAGGAACTTTATGTCACAATCACGCGGAAATATCTCTGTGGATTTTTTTAAATAAGGAAACTTGAGAAAACATGGCAAGATATTTTACACTGATTTCACTCCTCCTACCAATTATAAACTATGTTTATGTACCATATTATATAGTAACAGCAAAACATATTTTCGTATACATGCATGTATTTACTTTAATTTACAGCTTGAAAGAATTTTTTACAACTTGAGAGGATATTTTTGTACCAGCTAGGTTTTTATATCATTTGGAATTTGCTGAAAACTAGTGAACCTGGAGAATAATCATAGTCACTAGTAACCGCCTACTCCCTAGCATCATACGTCACAACGTATCTTTTATTTCCATGGAATGCATGAATGAAAATTAAGTAAATGAAAACAGCGCCCTGCTGATTTTATTTGATTAGATTCCCACATCCACATATTCTACACCAGTTGTTGACTGAGTTCATTTGTTCCTGATTTTTTTTATTTCTTGTATTTTCTCGGGGTCGCATTCTCAAGGTTAAACCAAGTTGACAGGAATAAAAACAGTTTGTGAAAAATCTTGCTCTGTAGAATAGGTTCCCTGGAAACTCAGTATTCCGCTTTCTCACTCACACTCACAACTTTCCGCTTTGTCATATTATCATCCCTAAAGTAACAAGAATCGATAACAACTTGAAACATACAAGCCATTCATGAACATAATGCTCGACTATAGTTCCAGAATAGCAACAGAGATAGAATCGAAATTGCCCTTTTCAGGAACCCTTGATCATGTCCAAATGAAATATTTTTGTTCTTCAATGGCGAGACACTTTGGAATCGTGATATATGACAATATTCTAAAAACAGACCGATTTGCTATTCGCCATGACGATATCTCATCGTTGTCATCATCTTGACATGTCTGCAACGATCTTAACGAGTCATTATTTCTACTTGAAATGGCAAACAAAAAAATAGCAACCACATATTATGCAGTGTACGGAAACTTGAAAGAACAGCAGGAAACAGAAGAAGAGGTGGATACTTGTCTTTGGAGATATAATTTGGATGACGACCGACGAATATATATTCAAACGCTTGGTTTGCAAACCAACAACCAACTCGTGGAAAAAGTAGGATAATGATGATACATTATATAATATTCTTTTCAAGTTATCTTTTGGGTCTTCCTAGAAGCAATAACAAGTGTAGTGTATTCACGCAGTGGTCTTTGTTCTCACAGCAGCACAACCAAAACAGCAATAGATTAGATGACAGAAGGAACTCTATTGGTGAGATATGTTTACGCTAGTTTGCTGTTTTTTTCAAGCAAAACAAAGACCGGAAAATTAAACAGCATGAAATTACTGTGCTGCTGTCACATTGAAACTTTTTCTACGAAAGAAAATTACATTTTCGACTTGATGTGAATATTTTTAGAAACAGGGAGGGAAGTCATCAGAGGAAGCAGATGAGAAAATAAAAATGAAGTCAGCAGGGGAGTTGCAGAAAGCAATCAAAATGCTTACACTTAAACCACAGTAGACATTAAGAACTTGACATTCTTGTAGTTATAAATGAGTTAGAAGGTGGAACGAATTAAAAGAATGTGACAAATTACTAGGATAGATTCTTACTTTTTAAGAAATAATGAAATATATTTGACTAATATTGAAAGTTGACAGCTTTATAAAATTGTAAATTATTATTGATTACTACACAACCATCTACTTCTGATTATAAGTAGTGATGCACGAGAACTTAGAATAGTATCATGGCATAGCAGTGATAAGGTAGATAGGAGAAAACATTTGACAAATCAGTAAATGAATGCTTGGTGACCTTTTAGGCGTAATTAAATATATCGCCTCTGGTTTCTGTGTCCTTCTTTGGAGTTTTAGAAAATAAGAAACGAAAACTCACTCTACCCTGTTGAGCCAAAAGAGATTTCGTTTCCTATGAAAGTTGAATTCAACAGAAGATTTACGGAGAAGTGAGAGAAGAGCTCAAAATGTGCCCTGTGAAAACTAAAAATAATAATGCAAATATCATTTATTTTTGTTCAGTTTTTAGTCAACGGATAATATTTTAAAATTTCGTTTCTTATCCCTTCCAGCTAGATTGTGCGATCACCTTAGTCGAGTTTGTTAAAAAAACTTGCTTCGAATGATTATGAATTTGGAAGAATAATCAACAGTAATCATTCTTCAAGTTACGGTTTTAGCAACCAAACAAAGAGCTTTAATATAGATGCAAGGGACTGCCTCTACTATTTAATACCTACCTGCTTGGCAAAGACGGCATGAAATTAGCAAGTAGTAAAAGCCAATGAAGATGTAAAAACAGATATTATGTATGCTGGTAGTATTATTTATGTGTAGGTATGTAAGTATTAACATAACATAAACATTGCATGCTCTCGTAAATGGGAAGAAATTGAAAAACTATTCTGGATATAGGATCTTGGGTAACAAAGAAAGTAAGTACTTATAGGTGAATATTTTCGGATGATGATGGAAATAAAAAGATGAATGTGTGGAGTCGACAAGTATTTATGTGAAGCATGTATTCATTCTATATCTGAATTTAAAGAAGAAAGAAGCTTGCTGATTGCGTGTTTTCCGGTGGCGGTAAGATATATTGCATTTTATAGAATAATGTGTACGTTTAAGATGCAATTTATTTACAAAACACTGGAATATTATGTAGGGATGGGTTGAAAGGAGCATACAAAAATGCAATCGTATTTGGCAAGTCCGTATTCAGTACGTGTATATTATGTAAATTGTAAACTGGATTTCAAGTAGACTGACGTCTGTGCTTAATTTTATTTTGTAAATTTATTACCGGGTAACTGACGAATATAACATTTTATTTAATATTTCCTGTGAATTAGACAGTTTTCTCTCTCGAAAATCAAAGCACGTTCCGTTTTCCAGTCGTGCATCGTTCATAGCACTGCAATGTTGTTGAAGAAAAGAAAGCTGTGGTATATATACTCGATTTTCTAAAATAAATCTGGATTTATTATAAAGGTAGATGCATTTATAAATATGAATTTACTCATGAACATTATAGGTATCTTTACTGTATCCATTTGATGTATGGAATATTAAAAGAGTAATAGTGTGAGTGAACACAATACGCTTCATTAAAGTAACATTATATGTTCCAAATACATACTTAAAGTAGTACATATATTGAACGATGTAATACAAGGTAATTGTCAGGACACAGGAAACAAGTACCATTATTACCAGGTTTTAGAAAATTACATTCCCCGTATTCAACCTCAGGCCACGGATAAAAAATAGGCATCGCACACGAAAAAAATTCAATAAAACTTACAATAAGAGAAGGAAACGGTTAGGTAGAAAATGGATTAACTTCGTCGAATTAGTTTTTTTGGAACCATGCTAAGAATGGTTAATGAAAGAAAGAAATAATCATTGGAAGTTGGAAATAAGGTTATGCAATCATGTTGAGGAACAATGCTATTGAATTGCAACTTTAAATCTTCTTGAATTGTAAGTCTTAATGTAAGTATATTAAAGTCCTGTATTATATAATTACAAGTCAACTTAAAAGTTACGTTACATAATGGTTATATACAATTGGGGCATTTTTTTAGCTTTTCGGTCCAAGTCTTGCATAATTCAGAGTTATATAATATTTTAGGTTCATCTTTGGTAGTCACCAGAAGGACACCTCTACTGGCTCTATTGAATTCAAATCAATTTGAAATTTGCCCTGCCTACTTGTACTTTTGTTAATAATACAATATTATTTTGTATTATTCCTTGAGTGACCCCGTACTTTTTAAGGGTACACCATCATCAACAATGCCTCAGCATGATTATTGGAAGGAAACTGACCTAAACCAAATACAGTTCCAAAAGAGTTGTGTTTCTGAAAATTGCGTAATATTTTATATTATTATGCAGCATTCATTCACATGGAATATGTACATATTCCTAGCGAAAGAAGAAAGGACCAGAAGCAGGGCAACTTTTTATTACCGTATTATTGGTCCATCTCCAACTTCTCATGGAGTTTTGTCACGAAGGTTGAATTGATGACTCGAAGGAATTGTACTTTTCACACAACACAACCGCTACCAAAAGACCAGAGAAAGCTAATAACAACTCTGAGGCTGAAACAAGGCCAGTGGGTGAATTGAAGCGGAAGTAGAATAAAAAGCAACAACACCAGTGCAGTGGTACTTCAAGATATCTGCTGCTGCTTCGGGCAAATGTCCAGCTTTTCTAGTGCCCTTTTGCCAATAATACACTCAAGCTTGGAGAACACACACGTCTTTACGTCACTCCTTTCTCCATACTAATTTCTATGCTTCCAACATGAGACTGCTTTAACCCGAAAGAAGGAAGCCGAGGGTGGGTTACGTTACATATAACAAAAGTAAATTGAGTGAGCAGTCCATAAGGAAACTGTCTGGATTTAAATGTCTATATACTCAACTCTGACATATTTTTCACTTCGCCTTTCGTTAGCAATAACTCCAACATGATTGCCTCTCTCCTTTCTCCATTTTCCGTGCTCGGGGTGTGGGAAGGGTAGTGATGCGGTATATTACAATGGCAACACTAATAATAGTTACAGAAACAAAATTATCATCTTTGTTGTTACGATCATTGAGCGAGAAATAAAATGGTTTTTTTCTGCAGTTGTCGTCAACATCATTGTGTCAGTCTGAAGTGAAAGCATACCACAGGATTTTGTGAGGATGGAAGCTAGCTGGCACTACTGCAGATCTACATGTGTTGGGAGCGTAGTAAGTGAAAGTAATAAAATAGTCGTTGTGGGAAAGGAGAAAACTGATCGGGGTTAGTAGTTGCACACAGAATTACTATGTATTATGCTTTCTTTTCATTGCCTTACTTCTGACATGACAGAGAAACCCCAATAGTAGCACAATCATATATTTAATTGATTTTACCATAGTTATTTTTAACTACACTAAATTTTAACTCTTTAAAACAGACAAGGTGGGCATTGGACATGTTAGATTCTTCAGTCTTCACTCTTAAAAAATTTGCCCTTATTTCCTCTCGTTGCTCCTCACAGTTTTTTTATGAGCAGACTCCCAAGTTTAGCCCAAGTCAAAATCGTTTTACTACTTACTTTCTCCCCGTTAAAGATTTACAGAGAAAATGTGTAGAGCCGTTTTCTTCTGTGAGCTGAAAGTAGCCTCTGCCTCTACTAATCTCATCGTGCAATCAGCAATGTCTCACTACATACCGACTTTTTTATTACTTAACTTTTTATTTTGCAGGAGCAGCAGTTTAACAGGAAAAGCCTCTACTAATCTCATCGTGCAATCAGCAATGTCTCACTACATACCGACTTTTTTATTACTTAACTTTTTATTTTGCAGGAGCAGCAGTTTAACAGGAAGTGACGGTTTTTTATGCTGCGGAAGAATAAGGATATAATAAGTTCAATATATAAAGCAGTCCTCTCACTCTTACAAGTTGTTAGTACAACTTCAAGAGGAGAGATTACACACAAGAAATATTATTATCATCATAATCCGCATCGCAGTATTTATTGCGGCGGTGGTTGGTTCAACATAAAATTCTCCAAAGTCCAAAGAGTCCAGCTCAGCCCTAGTTCCTCTCCAGATCTTCACAGCAGAGGAAAAAGTTTAATTTATAATGTTCAAGTTCAAGTGGTTTATTGCATGTAGCAATAATTAATTGTGGCATGGCCTACCCTGGCACAATAAGTCCAGTGTACCCACCATTCCATAAAAAAGTGATAGAGACGAGAGGTGGGTAGTCCCGACTTATTTTATGTTCATGTTTTTAATTTAATGTGGTATGTTTGGTTGCGGTGGTGATGTATAGTGATGTGCGTTTTGAGGAAAATTATATTGCTGCGGCAGAGAGAAACAAGGGTAGTGGAAAGTAGTTAAATTTTATTGTTTTTTTAGAATACTGAATGAGTAGTTGGTTTTGGTNTATTGCTGCGGCAGAGAGAACAAGGGTAGTGGAAAGTAGTTAAATTTTATTGTTTTTTTAGAATACTGAATGAGTAGTTGGTTTTGGTTTAGTGGTGAGGGTACTTTTAGTACTTTAACTACTACTTCAGTTATTATTGTGTTGTGTGTGTGGGGTATTTAGCAATTCACATGTCTGCTTCGGTGCACTCCTGAGAGGACGACTAAATTACTTAAGGAGAACAAAATGTTTAATTTATTGTGAGATTATACTCGTATTACACTACTATTTAGTTTGTTCGTACACATACATAGCGTGTATGTGTGTAAAACGTGCACTGCAATAATTATCGTGTTTCTTATGTTGCTTGGATACCCGATAATAGCTTGCGTGGCTATAATTGTGAAATTCCGGATTTTATACCGGACCGCTGCTTTACAGTAACTTTATCCTGAGTGAAAGTGAAAAACTGTTTAAGTATAACACGTACATATGTTTCTTTGAAATTTTATTTTTAGCAGAGGATTACTTGCAATAGTTTCTGATGGATTACCTTGTCTTATTTAAAAATGAATACTATTTGAAAATATTCCATGTTTTTAATTTTAGGACAGTACTACAACTACACGTGGTGGACAATCAGCCCAAAGTACGCTGACATTTCACATTAAGATTCTATCATACAAGTAGAACTTGGAAAAGGATCTGTTTAATTAATACCGTTTGTGGGTTTTTCTACAGACTTTATCTCACCAATTTTTGCTCGCTTTGTGTTCCTATAATAGCTTCTTTCATTTTAACATACTTACGGTAACAGCTACACTGTCCCAAAAGACATTTACACGGACACAAATTTCATTTAAAATACCAGAGTGCAACCTTTTACGACCTTTGCCATTCATGAGCTGGTCAGTTTTTTGACGAATGTCAAGAATGAAGGAGACACATGCCACTTAACGAACAAGTCAATGTCATTAGGTTGTTGTGACTTTTGGTTGACATTTGATGACGGTTCAATGGAATGAATCAGTGATTCAGTTGACATTAATTTGGTATCTGGGCGGATTACTAACACTCTTCCAGTCACAAAAATTATGACATGAAATATTGTGACGCATTCAATCTGTCATTGACGTATTTTCATAGACTTGTCAAAGTCTACAATTAAACATAATATTACTAGTTTGGCTATTTTGACTTCAAGAGAAATTGTAGGTGTATGCTTCAAATAATTATCATTTCTTCAAAAATTCAAGCTGATATGTCATCCTTTGAAAAAGTTCTCAGTAAACTAACGTGTTATGCAAGATGCAATAATAATGGTTTGGTTGTCTTCACATCTGAAATACAATTGCACTGAACACTCATAAAGTAATTTTCAAACCGTTCTACAGAACATCACTCATTCCTTTTATTATCAAGTTGACAGGACACCCATCTTGTGATGTTGCAACATGATATCATAGCCATATTTTAAGATGCAATATCCGTCCAAATCATTCTTTACACTTGTCATATCTGACATAGCAGAGAAAAAAGAGAAAGCATTCCTTAACTGTATTTTCTCTGATCTGATAAGGAAAGCTTGAATAAATGATGTACTGGGAAGACAGTTAGTTCCCCAGGGGCCTACCAGTCATCCGACAAAAATGCGTAGACTCGTTTATACAGTGTAAATACAAATAATACACAGAAGAACAATCCTTGTCTAACGGAGCACTGCTGCATGCCTGTTCAATGAGTAGCTATGCAACATTTTCCAAGATAGAGGCAATAACCAGTTTCTTCTTTCCGACAATCATAAACTATGAATATCAAATAGCAAAAAGGAAATGCTTTCATGGGACTAATTGAACATTGCACGTGACTTTTCTCTACATTTTTTGTATTTTTATAGCAATACATTACAAGGGCACGAACTTTAAAACGGGATCGTTTCTCAAACTCAAGCTTTTTACACATTCCAAAAATTCTTTCAGGCACATTTTATGAAAAAGATAACTTGACCATAAAGTTGGAGAAAGCAGTCAGCTTTCAGACGACGAAAGTAAATATATTGGAGTTACTTGCAACTGGAGCGTTTTTGAGTAAATGCATTATAGGAAAAAGCTGATGGTTCAACCGGCTTCCAGCTCACTTGCAAACTTGCTCTCGCATGCACGACAACTAGCAAGGCTACGTCGAACTGAGCTGCTAGTGACGGAATGCAACAGTCGCTCTGTATTTTCAATCAACCATATAAAATTGTAGTTTGAACTTTATTGTGTAAAAATTAGCATTGGCATCCCTTATTGTTCTAGACGAAATTACATCATAGCATATAAATTCATTTAACAATCCAAGCTTTCAACAATCTTTCAATGTGCCCGCTTGTGCATAAAGGTAATATAAATGACATTTTATTTTTTACCTATCGTTTATTTAAGAAATCATATATCTGTTTAGTTTAAAACGAGTTCCAGAACATACGATTACCTGGGTACCCTTAGTTAAACTCGTTTGGATATTCGTTGTAATTGTGAAATTTTAGAGACTAAAAAGTTACGAAAATTTATGTTGCCACCTTTTATTTTACTCAAGTTCTGTGTTAATTTTCAGCGATGGAGAAAGTAGTGCGAGTTTCTATAATTAGTCGGTGTGGAAAAACACTTTAGCAATTAACTGTTTGAAGAAAAGAAAGTTTATTGCATAACATTTCGAACTATTGATTGGAAACTGATACATACTTCGTGGAAATGCAATGCAACGGATTAATAGCTTAACATTTATCCTTGTTTAATTACAATTTTTAGGTAACTAACTCCCTAAAATTAAAGTATTGTGAACTAATACTAAAATCACATCTACTACTACATCGATACTAAAATTTTAGAATTTGCAGATACCTGGACCTATTATGTGAGCAAAATTTCTTTAAAGGAATAATTTGTTGTGAATAGATAAATAAAATTGAAATAAAAATAAGATTCGAGTCTTTCTTTATTTCATGCAATCTCATTATGAAGAAGTGGTCTGTTGTAAATTTGATGAGTTTCAAATTCACATTTTATGATCATCATAAAAATTAACAGCATCATACATTCGTAACTCCATTCCCTGATACCTTATAGAATATTGAACATGAAAATTGAAAAAAATAATCAAATGTCAAACTTGACATAGTAAAGCAATTATAGCATATCATTTAGTCCATTTGGCAGTGTATGAAGTGTCCATTCATCAGTAAATTCTTCTTGATGTCTTCTGCTTTGCAAAAAATTGCATTTATGATTTTGCTTCTTTTATGCTTAAATTAATCCAACATATTGTTGTTCTATGAGACTGTATTTGGAAATGCGTAGTGGGTGGAATACCTGGAAGTTGGAATTGAAAGGTATGAGTTTTGTCAAGAAACAAGACTGCTCCAGTTTCCGTTATTGTAAAATCGATCTAATGGTGCTAGTAACAAGCATAAATATTTCGGTTTCAAGAAGCGTTGATACCTGGTCATTAGGTTATTTTTATTTTCCTTTCCTTTTTGAGATGCAAAAATCAATATGGACATTCATTCACGTAGAATGTTTGAATGATACTCATTCAGCTAGAAAGTATTACCACCTACATTGGAATAACTATATATCAGCTTGTTAGATTTTGTTATGCCATTTTCTGGTTTTCTAGTCATCTAACACTGATTGTTGTATTACCGATAACAGAACTAGGTATGTCAGTTAACTGGAATTTGTCAGATTCAACAACGATGATAACCTGCTTGTGTCCAATATTTTATTCTGAATGTCTTACGGCTGAATGGTCTGATCTCCTTTTGTACATTTGGACTTTGAACGTAAAACTACGTGGATGAAAGGATGCTACCTGTAAAAATAAAATGGACAAGTTGGAGGAACAAGCGGAAAGCGGTGAAGCTTACGCATCAGAAGTTATTAATGTGCAGGACATGAATGAGTCTTATTGCTTTCGCACCGGTTTAGTCACATAGACTGGTGTAGTTTGATATATATGTATTTCCAGGTAGAATGTGGAAAGAGAATAAATGAATGAGGGAGCGCACGCAATATTTTACGGAAAATCTGATTCCTTCCTTCCACTTGCACACAATATTAGAACAGTTCAATGCAATGCAATTTCAACAGTTCCTTCGCAAAAAATCTAGCCAACATACAGCACTATAATGTGAGTTGGTAAAGTCCGCTATATTGAGTGTTAGAGCAATATAATGTATCTTGAAGGCGATAAAAATCCTCTTCTTTCACTTGCTTTCACCATTGCCGACTCTTGAGTATACTTGTCCTTTCTATTTCTATTTTTAGCGCATTGGGTCTAGCTTATAGAAATGAATTGATCGATTATGCGTCCAGATATTTTTCAGGAACAACTACGAATTTCCAATTTTTTGATTGGGGTATCATTCGAATTACCCCAGCTTGTACAATAGTGCACTAAAAGTGCCATTTGACTATGTTAACCACATCACTATTTTAAACTTATAAACTTTATTTGAAGCCAATTAATGTGTCGTAAGTGTCAAAATCGAGTAATGCAAAATAATAATCTCCTTCCTTCTGTCGTATAAGAACAGATGCAATACTTACTATGTATAATAATTTAATGCAAACACTTGAGGAAAAGTATAATAACGCTGATAAGTACAACTGTAATGAATGCATTCATGTAAATATATTACAATAGATAATCACAAAAACGACAAGAATATCTATTTTATATTCTCCATTGTAGTTTTCTTTGATTCTTGCCATGTATCCAGTCCTCGTTTTAGCAGCTAAGATTTATTGGTGACACAAAGGCCCACAAAAGAGTGCTGGTACGTAAAAAAAGTTCTGTCGGAGAAAATTGAAAGTTTCACTCTAGACCTTTGCCTTGAGTGGAATAATAGCAAAAGAAATACCACTTTAAGGTTAAAAGATCCCACTATTATTATAAACAAGGATTAAAGTTCGTTTTAGAAAGTCAAGTCTACTGCTATACTCATGCATCCTCAACGTTTTTATTACAAAGATGAAAAAGAGGAAGCAAAAGTGATTTTTCTCCACTGTGAATATATTTTGGTTGCTTGTTGAGTGACTACAAATGAATGATTGAGCGAGTTGGGGCTGAAAAAGGAAAGAAACAAGGAGAATGAGATGGAGAGAAGAGTAGGATAAAAGAAAACTTGTTCTTTCATGAAATGAAATGCCATTTGGTCTAATTAGTGGAGATTTAGGGGAGTTTTACTCTTCACTTGAGAATACATCAAGGGAATGAAAGATGGACTCGTGTAACTTGTTCTTCCACTACAAGAAGCAAAATTCCACTTGTACTTTGGGAGTGATATTCTGTAGTTTCTTGACTTCTTTTTTAAATCATGGTCACCAGACTTGCAGGAAAGTGAAAGTTTGTGTGAGGGAGAGCAGACGGTTTTTTAAATCTGTTAAATAAATTACTTTCCGTACAAGAAAATTTTGTTACCGATTTTTATATTGTGTGCACATTAGCTTAACTATGCGTGACTGATGAGAAACGTTGTAGATATAAAAGTATTTCAGTTTTCATATATACGCATTTTTTTATTACATACTTTATATATCTGAAATTTCAATAATTTTGTCAGTGGGAATAGCATTTCGCCTTGAATATATGCCTTTGCGTATGGCCAATGAAATAATCCATAAGGCTGGCAATATCGTGCTTTAATGATGACAGTATTAGCATTCAAGACGATACCCCTGAGGGGTCAAAGTCACACTTTTTTGGTCTGGACTTGTCAGCGGGTTTGAATAGCTTTTGTGCAATCTCAGCTCGTTTTGGTTCAATGTCTCAGCTCATCAGACTGAGTCAGATTGTCTGACTATGAATCTGATTAGAGATTCCAAGAAACCCGAAAGACAACCTCAAACAAACTACATACATACCACTGTTGTTCCAGTTTGGCTTGCTCATCATCCCTAATTTATCTTTTCTCACTAATGAGTAATCATGACTGTACATGATGCTACCAATTTAATTCATAACTTCACGTATTTTGCATTTTGGGTGAAGGTTATGGTGATTTAAATACATCATTATAAAGTGAAAGTGAAGTGTAAAATGAGAATTTACCAGAGATGCTCGCCACCTACGTCGAATGCATCCAGATGGATGAACCAGAGGGGTTGAAATGTAGTTGTAGTGTAGTGACTGTATAAACATATTTTTCTATTTTTATTTCTCTTTCTGTCCTGAAATTAGAATAAGACTATAAAACGAATAGGAATAAGGAAGAGCAGAGACTATCGTCAATAGACTTATAAAGTTTGGGAAGTACTCTTTCTGGTTTTCCACTTTTGCCATATGCATTATTCATTAGCACAGGGAGTTTCAAGTTAAGTGCAAGACGAGGGAGTAGAGAAGTAGGCGTATAATGTATTATCCAACAAAGAGAAATGTCGAAAAAGATGAGTGAGAAGTGGGAAGAAAAAAATGGAAATGTATCATCAGGTTCACGTCTTCAAGTTTACTTCTGTGTCCCCCTTTTTGCTTGACTGTGTGCATCATTCACAATTTTCACTTATTTGTTTATAGTATACTTTCAAAGTTGGCCAAATATCGTGTCCATACTGGACGAAATAAATTTCAACATTGTCGTGTACAATTTTTCATGGAATTCAAAATATTTCTTTTTACACGGTTACATGGGTCTTCGAATAAGAATATGTAAGCAATAATTTAAGCTTATTCATCTGGAGAAAATCCGTCGCTTCAAATTTGTTGGGTGGAACAGAGGAATATAAATTAATTACCTATTATGAATTATTTGCTAGATTATGCATCGATGATAATCATCTTTACCATGAAAGAACTATAGGGAATAGGGATGACTTATATAACGAATAAGAAGCATTTAAGTACAAGGTCATCTTATGCAATCATTCCAACTTTCCATGATCTTGTCAATATACTGGCATCAGAAGGTCTTTGTGACGACAAAGTTACTTCCTTCCTTAAGATTACGGTATCTTCACGTTTGAATCAGTGCCGGCGGAAGAGACTTCAATGTTTCAGTCATTATCATTCATAAATCATGACTGTGCATACAAAATCTCAATCCAAGGTACTTCAATGTAAGCATCTGCTTTCGAACTACAGTGAATTATATTCACTATCATTTTTACCGTTAGTGGCCTCAGAAATATAAGAGTGTTCTATCAATGAGTTGGGTAGCACATCTGCAGATGCATCGTAATATTATGCTATACAATTCATATTCCCTTTTCCCGTTAAGCATTTATGTCAGTCTATCATACTAATCATATCGTAATTTTGCAGCAGGAAACCGGAAAAAGGATGCCTCCATGGACATGGGGAAAATCGGAGAAGAAAATCGCAGCCTTGGTTTTATATAAATTAATAGTATTGCTAAAACATTGTGTACCATTAATTAGAAATTGTAGGTGGCAGAATAAATTCCTAATTCCTATTTGCATTCTGTTTAGAAAGGTGAAAAATACAACAAGTTTTAAAACATGACAATTTACATCAAGAAACCTGAAAGGATAAAGTGAAGTCCTGGAAATCTAAAAGTACAAAAAGTAAAGATTGAAATTTTGTCACAATAATTTGCGTGCATTTTTTAATTTGTAATTTGGCTTATCTCCGATCACAAGTATTCAATCAAGCAAATTGCCTTTCGTGCTTTTATGCTTGTAATATATAAGACACGTCTAAAGTTTGCGAATAGTCCGAAACTTTATCGTTGAATCTTTTTTTCTTTCTTTTCAATGATTGAGCTGAGCTTAAAGTTGACCTACAAAGTAACTTTTGTGTTGCTGGTAGCACCATCCATGATTTTTTGCCTGGTTCATAGCTTGGTTCTTAACACGAAAAGGACAAGACTTGTTTTGGTTTGCGTGAACTTTTGAAGGAACCTAGAACAAATGCAGAACTAGAACTTGCTTTGATACTGATGATAAAATCTTGAGAATAGACTTATTATACCCACACCCAATCACCGGGCTATACATATTAAGCTTTAAAAAACTATAAGGTCCATGCATAAATCTATCTATATAACATTTCCAATTAAGTGTGAGGTATTCAATTGTGAGAATAAAGATTTGTAATATATGGGAACGGAACAAGAACAGGAGAACATTTGAATTAAACACTTTTGTCTATCCAGGAATACTAAAAGTTGCGATGCGGTTACTTTTGTCCAACTTGTGGATTTTGCATGGTCGTCTTAAAAATGTGGAAACATTTTTCATGTATGCACAATGTAAATTTGCAAGGTGGAATATACAATATTAATAGTTAGACAGGTTCTTAATAACAGACGTACTTCTAATGTGTGCAAAATGCATACCAATGACTACACTTATTTATCTCACATCTCGTTCAAGTGACAGCATAGCTATAGCCCCGGGTTAGTTACTTACACTGTAAGTCTTACAATAATTTGTACTTCCAGTAACGCTAAATTTATGCATAATGCAGTGTAATAATGATGCTATAATTGATAACGATAATCGCAGGTCAGATTAAACTGCATTTAATCAACTATTTACCTTCGTTAACAAGTAAACTATTTTTCTGACAAAATGCCTTGCCTGTTATTTGAGAAGAGGGCTATGAATTAAAAGAAAGAACGATAATATATTCATGAACATTCTTCCTTCCATTTACTATGTAATTTCTTTACTTACTTATATCAACGGCACCGTTCACATAAGTGCAACAAGAAGCAGTTTTAAACCAGTAGAGAATAAGAAAACAATGTACTAGTTTACGGCACAGTATACCCCCCGCCCACTCATAAAGTGTGTCATTTAATACCTTGTCTGGTTGTATTTTTTGTAGAAACATTAAAACCTAAAGAGGAAATATCAGCTTAACAAGTACGAAGCTTTATTGAAAAGAAAAGACATGTAATTAAAAAGTTGGTGGCTTGGCTCTTGTTTGTTTGTAAGCTCTTCAATTATTCCGAGTACATACTACATACTTTTAGTATAATTGGGAGTGCACGCAGCTTTTTCATCATTTTCAGAAGATTAGTAGAAAAACTTTCTTCATCAACTCCGATTTCTTTGCATACACGAACATGAACAACATTAAAAGTTTTATATCAACTTGAGGCACAAGTACGATCAACGGTGCGTAAACGTGTAAAAACTTTTTCTATGCACGCTAGAACGTAAAGATGCATGCTGAAAAAGTATAAAAATCTCAATTTTGGAAAAAAATATTTTCCTTTAACTGCATGCTTCAATAGATAACTTTTATCATTTTAATTCTATTCAACATTATAGATCCCGTAGTTCCGTAGCATTAAATCTTTCGTTGCGTTAAATAGTAGTCAATATGTTGAATTTTGAATGTACGACAAAAAGATTTGAGGAAAAATGCATTTTAACTGAAATTCACCTAAATGGTTATCAGCAACGCCCTTCATAATTCGAAATACAGTTATTTCAAAATTTTGCAGTTCACTATGACTAGACATGAAAGGTTTATGAAGCCTGAGGCTCCGATACATCGAACCGATTTTAGATTTGAGAATACCATTGCAATGATCAATAGTTATTGGAAGTCTAAAAACAACTCCCTGTCTCTAGGTCTCGGTCTATAGTAAATTGTTAGAATGATGGGGAAAATAAAAGTGAGTTTATTGTTGCAACGCACCTCTATTAACTATTACATGTACGTATTATCGCTAATGTGGAAATGGATGATAATTAGTGGTGTTGTGTCAAAGTGAATTAAATTATTATATCAAATTTGACGTCCGTCCACAGCGGTTAGTATAGTGTTGTATTTTCTCCTGGAATGACTTTTACGTGCTTTCTACTGACGACAAGTATGTATGGGACAAGAGGATGATTGTCTCCTATCGCCAATCGCTTTACTGTAAGTTCAGGCGACGAGATGGAAAGTTTATCTTAAATTGCCTTTGTACTTCAGTCATCGACTTTTCGTCTTCCTTGGCAATGAATTAAATTCTAATACTTAGCAAAAGTTGTTGCCCTGGAACACTATTTGCGCCGCGTTGCAAACATTTTTCGGTGAAGGAATGGTACGTACGTACAACATTATGCCAACCAGCCGAAATGCGGAAATTCTCTGTAGTCCTTCCTAAGCAAACACCTGCTTACCATACTCGTTTAAATGATATGATAGGGCTGAAATGACACGAATGCATAGTTGCTAGTATGATGGTTTTTGATTTGAACATGCTTAACCTTAAAATACAGGTTTATGACCCACGAAGCAAATTCGAGATAATTCGAGATACTTCATAATCATTTTACGGTCGTATTTTGCTGAAAATATATGCACGTAACCTTAGTCAACATTGTTTTCTACAAAAACAGAAAATAAATGACTAGCAGTTCATGCATACACACATTGATGGTAATCGGTCAGAGGACAGTTCACGCGTTCAGAGTTGAGAAAAGTACAACATGACCACGATATAAACTTTGTTATAAGGGTGGCTGGAACGGGTAGTAATACTTTTGAATGATAATATAAGTACATATTATGTTGAAGGACATATT
>JAHZMV010001764.1:0-10879 GCA_027743765.1 Coecobrya sp. COE2
CTTTAAAAATTATATACAGAAGAATATTTTTAGTGCGCTTTAGGTATGTTTAATATGCTTATGGCAAAGGTAATGGAAGAACTTTTCAGATGAAATGTATTTCGCATTTTTCAATAGGTTTTATTTAACTTGTAGTTAAAAATATATATAATTTTTTGAGTAAAATGTATTTTTTTACTTTTTCTATTCATTCATGTCGAAACGCATAAAAAGTATATATAGGTATGTGAGAATTTTACAGACAGTCAAGAATCACGATAAGGAATACTTATTTGATATTTTTAACGGGAAAACATCTTTCAACAAATTATATGTCATTTAGACCTCTGGGATCGGTAATCATAAGTAGTTCCAATAAATAGCGTTTGTGTAAATCAATGTATATTAAATTAATAACAAATATTTTTAACAATTATATAAACTTATCGAAATGTTATGAATAATAAGCGTTATAAAATTACAAAGGAGGATTACATAGTACATCTGTTAAATAAGTTAAATTAATCAATAGGTTGTAGTAATCAGGCTGACTAGGCGAAAAAAATAAGCACACATATATTGTAATTAATAACTTTAATAACAATCTTTTTAAACTCGGTGTAATTAGCATCATTTAATTTATTTTAATGCAAAAATGGTACAATTTTACGCTTCATGTAAATCAAATAAGCAACATATCTGCATTAAATTACTGAAACAGTTAAATAAGTTAGCAATGTTTCACATGAACGTAATTTAATATAAAAATGATTACGAGAAAGTCTATAAAACATTACACATAGTTCTAATTTCAACCTTGTAATTTTGTGACACATGCTGTTATAATTATTACTTGATGGTCATGCTACAGCGTAGGGCACAATTTAATTGTTAAATAAAACACAGAACACATTTCAATTAAATTACATGGAACGTTGATATTCATCTTATGAAAACAAAAGCAAATGACTTCCAGTGCAATTAATCAACAAAAATTTTCATTTTAATAAATTTTATTTTTTCGATACTATCATTCCACTTATTTCACAATTGGCATCAAACACGCGTTTATATATTGGCTTCAATACAAAAAATGGGCGAGATAGTAAAAACGAGCATTAATTTCTGGTATGAAACACTACATTACACATTAATTAGATATTTTCTCATACAAACTATGATTTTTCAGAATTTTCTTGATGTGTGTGTGTGTAGCAGCAAATCATTAACGTTTTCACTTGTCATTCATTCCAAATATTATTTTTCTTATCTGATCATTCCATCATTCAATCAGTCAGCATGCACTGCACTCTTCTCCATTTTTACAACTTGTGTATTTCAACCAGGCGACCACCAACAGTGTTATATTTTCAGTGACAAGAAATTAAAGTCAAATTTCATCAAAAAAAATACAACAAAGGAAAGAAACGGAATTAATATTTCGGTGAGATCTTTTTCCTCTAATTTTTGGAAAATCAAATTGAGTTTTGTTACTTTAAGCCATCTTTCAATTTTCTGTTATTTCACGTTTACTGATTGAGAGAAATGTTTTTTTCTAAAAGGTAGCTTCATGACCGGCAAGCGTATATAAATTAATTCCTTCGTCGGCAGTTGTCAGTGGTGGCCCGGCTGGATTTGGTCTGCTTTCCAATACTATCACTTTATCTTCCCTGTAAAACAATAAATTAGAGTTTAATTGAGCATTTACACTTGTACACGTCTACAGTGTAAATAATTGGAATAAGCTCAAAAGACACGTGCAAATCGCAAAGTCCATCATCATAATTTTTTCATCAAATCAATCAAGAAAATTAAGTTAAAAGAGTAAAACAATTAGGGTTAAAAACTACCGTTATATTTTCTAGAAAAGAATACCCATTTGTTGAACGAGTTGGATATTTAAAAATTAATTATCATTCAGGTACAGTTGTAAAAGGTACGTTTTTATTAGCAAGCAATTATTATCAACGAACTTTTTGGCACTAGAGATAGTTTTTACCAGGGTTAAAAACGGGATGCAGGCACGAGACACATTTAACTAAATTTTTAAAGACTGATATTAAAATAGAAAGCATAAGAAAAGAAACAAAGATAAGAAATAAGGATTTACATTACATTATCTAGTGTTATTTTAAGCAAGCGACCGACTTGAGCGTATACGAAAGAAGTGTAGACAGTGTGACATATTATTATTATGATAACTATAGAGATTATAAATATGAAATGGAAGAAAGTAAGTTGTGATCAAAATACAGAGTTTTCATGTCCCGCAAGCACGAGAAGATTGAAGCCTGCTTCACTGGAAGCCACGTTAATAGGATCCGATGGCCTGCTTGATAGGCACACCACCCTTGATTGATTCAATATATATTCAGTGTACAACATTTTTTGGGTTAATTTAAGTGTATTTAATATATATAAAATATATATCGAAAAATAATGAAATAGTTAAAAATGGCAACCAGCGCCCAAAGCTCATATATAGATATAATAATAAAGAGATACAAAAATAAACTAGGAAAAAAATATATATTAACTACAAGAATGATAATAAAAAAATATTTAAACAAGGAACGATTTTTTAAACAAGGCTTACCTATCGGAACCAAGTAGACGAAATATTCTACTCTGATCCGTAATTTCTTGAGTGATATCACCATTCCTAAAGCTTCTTCCTTGCATACCATGTTTATGAAAGGCCAGAACACTATCCGTCAAGCACACTAGATTAAAAAACCAAATGCAATAAATATAACGTTTTCAATGAATTAAAAATACAAAAATGAATTTACACTTACCGACTGAATCTACTTGGAAATCAAACTTAATTTCTGAACATGTTTTTCTACCAGACTTAACTATCCCATTAATATTTACGAACTTGGCAATACCTAAAATAAATAGTAAAAAATAGATTATATTAATTACTTCTCCAAGCATAATTAAGCATATCATCTTTTGTATTTTTACTTACTATCATAAACGACCATCAGTGTATCCTTTTCTAATTGCGTCACACTGACTACATTCATGTAATCTTTACGATTTATCACAGTTGCTGGAAATTGAAATTAGCCAAATTATTTTTTAACCAGGAATTAAAAATATATGTTCCATACTATTGAAGCTATATATATTATGTGTGTACCTGATTTATCTACATTACTAGACATTTCATTGGTATGTAGCCAACCACTGGAAGTATTCAGGTTCAACAAGTCTAATTTCAAATTGGGCGAATCCGGCTCCCTCCGTACATTGGCACAAACAAGAGGATATTCCACGTCCGGCGTGATTATCATTTCAAAGGTTTTTAGGGGCGACGTTATACAAAAGTCGAAATGCTGTCAAGGAAAAAAAATGTCAGATTTAGTCCAAATTAGTATGAATTCCTACTTCCTCGCATATAATAATATTTTTTTCTACACCTATTATAAAAAAAGGAGAAAAAAAATTTTCATTCTACAGTGGTCCATCCTCATCAAGTGGAGAAAATGGGAGGAAATAATATTTGAGGAAAGAAAGGGACAGAGCGACTTGAGGAAACACGACATTCCTTTTACTTTTATTGATATTATATCCCACTCGCGAGCAATTACATATTCTGGAAATGGCTTTTAATAATACCTTCATAAAGCAAGCCCCCATGTGAACTTTTGGAGTGGGAGGTAACCCATTGCTCACTAGTCGAGGAGGACTGCCATTATCCTCATGCTGCTTGTTTCTCCTTTCTACTCTAGTTCTCGGCGGTGGAACTGGTGGTAGCCCGGCTGTTAGGTCAGGTCGGCCGTTTTGCTGATCTCCTCCTGAAACTGTTGTTGTTGTTGGCATTCTTGAACTAAGATCTGGTGAACTACTTAACATTGCCGCACTGTCGCTAAGCGTTCGGTTGGTCTGTTGCCGTCTAGGCGAGGCACGAGCACTAACCCGAAGCTCCACAGAAGATTCTACATTGCCTCGTGTTAACGTAGACGTCTCCAGACGTGACGTGAGCTCTTCAATTTCCCCGGAAAATGAATTATGTCTTCGACGATCTGTCCACGAGGTTTGTAATTATAAAAAACAGGAGAACAAAAAGGAAATGAATTCCAGCAGCAAAAGGCGGAAGAGAGGTAATAAAGTGTTGTTATAATAGGAAGGCGTGACTAGATAATATTATTCATTTTATAGAGAGGGCTTACCAGACTTTCTTGAACTACCATTGCTAAGATTATGATTTCTACTATCCATTAGTTCATGACTAGATACTGACATGGGGTCGCCCATCGGAAGAGTTGCTCTGAAAAGTAGGACAAATGAGGAGATTACAAGACACTTCAATAAACGTGAGAGAAAAACTAATTACGTTCGCTTGACTTAGCACATTCAATGTAATCCTCGTCTCCTATCATAGGATTACATTCGTATATATTATATATTTGTCAACTACCAACCGTCGCCTCAAACAAACTTCAGGTTAAATCGTCTCGTCATTTTCTCCTTAAATAACTTGGATTATTATGTCTAACGCAGTTTTTTATAGATTTGAATGTTTTATGAAATTTTATGTGGTCTTAAATATTATGTCAAAAGATGAAGAACAATAAAAGTAAATTATTACTTGACGTACTGTTGTGAATAGCCTGCACCAGACAGAAGCCTTTCCCCATGACCCCTGTAACATAAAGTCAAGGACATCCGTGGTTTAGAAAAACGAAAAAGCACACAAAAACAAACATATACAAACAATCGTCGTATCAAGCAGATCATTCCATATCAATATCTAAAGCGACAGCTTATAAAGTATTAATAGTCATATAAAATGCATACAAAGAGAAAAAAGGTTCAGGAAGCAGCATGCTAAAACATGTTCACAGGGAACAAGTCAGAGAGAAAAAGGTGTAAGTTATTTAAGTACATAGAGTACATACAAAGAAATTTCACAACACGCCAAAATATTCACAATCACACAACACAGTACGGTGTCATAATGGTGTACAAGAAAGAGAAAGTGATAAATTTTATACAGAAAAATGCATTTGAAGAAAGAGTGAACTATATAGTGAGAGAAAGTTAAGAAAATATATATATATTTATTTTTGCAAAAAAAATTGCATTGAGCTTGTTACATGTGTAGATTGTTTTGTCATGTAATCTTTCTCAAGGAATTTCATTTTACCTGTTCATTAATTCCTCATCAATAAAGTAAAGTAAAGTCCTAATCGTATAAAAATTAGAGGAAATCAGTCAAATGGCAAATTTCACACATATTTATTTTAGCTGATAAAAGTTGACCATAATGATATATACATAAAAAAGGAAATGAAGTTTTAACTGTCTAATTTCCTGTGCACAAATAGACTGTGACCAAATATTTGTTGTAATAATTTGCTAGTAGCCTATGACTGCGACTTGTGCGTTCTTTAGTTTATTGTTACACGTTTAAATTGACTTGAATTGAAAAGGTACTTTCGGTTTTCTATAATAAATCAGTCCAGGCTCCCCAGATGATAATGTCATGCTTAACCTTTATTTCATGTTTGTTCAGATTCATTCCATCAGCCATTCATCTGACCACATCAATCACACAATTTCATGCTATATATAAAACTAACTCTCTAAAAGTTCAAAGGGAAAATTAATTTCTCTAATAAGTTAATTAGGTGTATATACTGTCGGTGTTTTTATCATTCACCGTGTTATATAAAAGTCAAGTTAAAGTATTGGGAACACACGTTAATTTATAAAATGTTATCAAACAAGAAATTTCATTCAATTTAGACCTTTTAATAAAATCTAATTAATCAATCCTTACTCTTTTAATTGAACCAATACAAATATTATACAAACAAAACAAATCGCAAAATAAAACTTACTTTCGATCCGCATCCTCCGATACTCTGTCATTCCATTCAAACGGTAATGGTAAGTGGTCATTATTGTACTCATTCTGTGAAACCAAAACACACAAGGTTATCATTAAGCTTGAGTGAATAGGTTCAAAGCGTAGATTATGAAACAAAGAATAAAAAAGTTCAAGGACACCGCCGGCATCAATTTGGTACACAGTGTATTCAATTGGGACTAATAAAAGGAAAAGGTACAAAAACACAAGTAAAATGTCATTACTCGCAAGTCCTGGGGATGTGGATGTCTACGTCTTTGTCCAAGGTCGGGTGTTACATCTGCAAAATAACAAAAAGCGAGACAACAACTTATTATTACAAGAGAAAGTAAGCTCGTCTGTCTGTAGGCATATATAAGACACATGTACTTTCACCTCATTAACCAGATTATGTATCCAAGAAAATGCATGTGAGCGCGCAATTTTATTACCACTGCCAGAACACTACTCAACTTCCCTTTCATGCACCCATTCATTCATTCATTGCTTTTTTTCTGTTAGCCCACGCCAACCGTAATCTATTTTCTCATTTTGTACCTTTTATTTTTTTGCCTCTCGTTTGCAATAGCGTTTAAGTACATTTTAGCAGACCACATACACAAAACTTTCTCGTAAATAAGCACCAGCGTGTTTATACAGAGCGTCTTAACATTTACCGCGAAAGTCACCCCGAGCTTGGCGAATTCATTGCCTAAGCTTGTCCTACAAATTTTTTTTCAACAAACAAGGAGAGCCAAAGTAAAAAAAAGCTGACTTTATGACAGGCAATAACCATCTGATAATGATGTCATAACTATAAAAAGTATGACCGTATAATATGTCAAGTAGTACGAGCAGCGGATTTCCTTCTCTCGCTAGAATCGCCCTTGTGAAGAATAAAAAAGAAGACCGAGAGAATAAAAATGCTGCTTTTTCTCCTTCACATTTTTTTTTTCTTCATTTGACATACATAGATACAGACACTCACAAAATACTCATTCCACTACTACTTTCTTTCATTCATTTTTCCTCCATGACGACGACGAGCTTTGTAGAAAAAAAACGGGAAAAAAGGAAAAGTGAAAGAAATATAGCTACCACACCAGAAAAAAATGCATTTCTCTACTACATCTGTATTTCATTCGCAAGGACGACTTTCTCCTACTATCCTAGTGACTCCTCTCCTTTCTCTCTTTTTTCATTTAGTTTCCTTCTCTCCGCCTTTACGTCACCACCAGAAAAACGCATCAACTTCAGAGAAGAGAGAAAGAAGACTCCTGTTTTCTCTTCGCCAGACACCACACTTAAATTGAATATTTTTTTATACCACGACTACAAAAATGTGCATATATAGAAACTGTGCCAGAAAAACTATAATAAATGCTTATAATACATGTACTTACTTCTGATTTCTGGGGTACGCTGATCCCCTCTGTCTGTTCTTCGCGATGCTATTCTATGCGGTACATTTTGTACAGTCTGGAAAACAAATATAAAAAAGAGAAAATTACATCAAAAATACTTCTGATTTCTGGGGTACGCTGATCCCCTCTGTCTGTTCTTCGCGATGCTATTCTATGCGGTACATTTTGTACAGTCTGGAAAACAAATATAAAAAAAAGAAAATTACATCAAAACATTTAAAAAAATCTACACGACATATAACATGGTATTTATAATATGCAACATTTGTGTTATGTAAGCCAAGAATCTGTACAATTTTCTCTCGTTTATAGGGCAGAAAATATTGCTCTCCTTGTTTTTCTTTTGTCCTCCTTCTCGTAATCTGCCACATATTTTTTGCACTTTTACAAAGTTTTCACCCAAATAAATAAAAAGTAGGCAAGTACGAAGAAAACAACATTTTTTCTAAAAAACAGTTGCTTTCTTGCGTCTACCACAGAAAATCAAATACTTTCTTTTAAACAAAGCTTCTTGTTTATATATCTGTTTTATTGCATTTTATATAAAGGATTTTAATTTTCTGCACTAAAAGTGAAAGAAATATAAAATCTTGTGTAAAAAAGAGTACAACAAGTTACTACCAAATACCGTTACAAACACACGGACATTGTACATGTGTAATAAACGGTCATTATGTTTTTTTGCGTGTTTTGCAATAATTCTTACCCCTTCTTCGTCTGGATCCATGTCGAAGAATGTAACGTTTGGATTGCTCACTTTGTGTAACAATTCTAACGCTACTCGTTTGCATCAAATCTCCCATGAAGTAAGGATGCTGTATTTTCCCCCAATAGACGAGCGCCCGGGTAGAGAGAGGAGCACGAAAACATACAAATAAGTGTAATTAGCTCTGAGGGGTAATTTACAACCACGGTATTGTAGCACATCAAGTTATTATTATCCGTGAAAATGGAAAGTCATGAAAAAGGAAAGTAAACAGACAATAACATACACACAAATACACTGGAACACTTCAAAATGAAAATGTGAGTTCATTTAAACAAGATCATAGACTAAGCACCACCGTGTGTGTACACAAACAAAACTGATAAAAAAAACGTAGACTGTGAGCTCATTTCAAAAGGAGTGGCATAGACAGAGAGAGAGAAAACTCTGGAAAAGCAAAGAGCTCATTTCATTACATCCACTTTTCAGAGTGAACACACTGGGAGTAAGTATGTATATACTTGGGTGCAAAAATCATGGAATTACCTACCACTATTCAACTTTAAGTAGTCAGTCAGACGTATTTTATATGCATTTATAGAGGTAAAATGGATGGCGTATTAAAAAAGAGCGAGAGTGTGTATACGCCAACTTACTTTCTCCCCTTTCATTAACTTTCTGTGTAGAATGCACATATAAAGTAGCAATTTCATATAATGTACAAACGTGAACATGCACTTGTTCTGATCAAAATACATAGGCACATAATATGTAATAGCACAACGAATGTGCATGAACGTACACCCTTCCGCTTTTGCGTTTAGGTAACTCCATAATTATCTTTATTCGTAAGTCTGCACTTCCTCAAGTCGTGCAAGCAACCATATAAATACACGTACAAAATATCCATTCATTTCTACTGCTTTCGCTTTTCAACTTTCTCTGCGTACATTTCCCCGACTGCGTGTTTTTTAGGAAAATTATGTATTTGTACTAAATCCTTTAACTTATTTCAATAAATGTAGATTAACATAGGCAGAGTGTCAGTCACAAGTATCATACATGAAAAACATACGAGGGACACACATAATGCCAATAATATACCGCAGAGTTTTTGCCCAAAGGAAATTGAAATTAACAAAATGAAAAGTGTTCTTGTATGAATCACTTGTCAAAAAGACCTCAGGGTGTACATAAGCCAGAGAAAGGAGAAACTTGTGAGTGGTAGTGTCGGGTGGTTGGTGGTGTGTAGAGTTTAAATCGCCAGATAATTTCCTGGCGCCTTCTTCTCTTATTGATTTTCTCGAAAATTGCTTTTATGCATGTGCTGTGCTGTACGTACACATATCCATTACACAGAGAAACGAGTAGGTTGATGGTACTTATAAACTTAAGCAATATTACTTGCTCGTGTACTTTGTACTTTTCTTATAAACAAAATACCATCTTTCGACGTTACCACAACTTGCAAATAAATAGTGCCATTGGCTTGCCTTATTGCATTTTTTTTCTTTTTTACATCCTTCTTTCATATGCTCGTCCTTTTTCATTTTCTAAAAGAATTTTTACACAAACATGTAGAAGAAAGTGTCTGCACATAATCTTGTATCCTGGTACATATATGAGACGCATGATATTATGAAAGAGTTGAAATCGTCTGCAACGCGGCACTTGACTGCTCAAACCCAAATATATGAGCCCTGGAGCCAGTCAGTGTATGTGGCTTTTTTTATCTACAAGGGAATAAAAAGCTCTCTTCTCCTTACAGAATAGTCCTCATCATCTTAATAGAAAGTAAACACGACAAATCTACAAAGTGGAAAGCCCATTTTCAACTGAATTTGTTTCATCAGCTACGGCAGCAAGAGTTTCAGCCAACCAACACACACAAAAAAAACAAGTCAACATTCAAGATATTATATATATTTTTTATGCCTTTTATTAACTTTACTACATGAACTGTGTGCACTTTACTCTATGAAGATACTGCACTACATGTTGTTCGGGTTAGCTGGGGATATACATAAATAAAAGCAGAGAGTGAGGAGAAGGACGAAATGAGAGAAAGAAGGAAAGCCCATCGGGGAAAAGGAAAGTTTATCACGCAACAGGGCACAAACACCGGCCTAAAACCCCAGCTTTAAGAAGTATATAGGTACATANTGTTCGGGTTAGCTGGGGATATACATAAATAAAAGCAGAGAGTGAGGAGAAGGACGAAATGAGAGAAAGAAGGAAAGCCCATCGGGGAAAAGGAAAGTTTATCACGCAACAGGGCACAAACACCGGCCTAAAACCCCAGCTTTAAGAAGTATATAGGTACATACATTATTATAGTATGGAATACAGACTAGTAATCATTATCATCATGATCACAACTTACAAAACCAGAGATTTTGTTTTCTTTCACGCTCCCACAAGCATAGGCTTATGTGTGTTAGCATGAAACAAAAATAACTGTCTGATGTTTACTTTAGAATACTGCGCAGTGTACTTTGTAATATATGTATGCATATACATATATGCAATAAACAACATAGGTATTTTAGATAATTGTCACAACATAAAACGTGCAGACCATCATCACCACACCATCATCCACGGGAAGAATGAAAAAAATAACCACACAACACAAGTTAAAAGTCATCAAGTTATTAAGCAACATTGTGAAACTGTCAGTTTGTCTGTCGACCAGAAAGAAGGAGAACAGAGGGCCAGGGCTATTTCTAATAAAAAAGACAAGGCGAGAGAGGCGAGGACTGAACTGCCAACAACACCACTGCCATCATCTCCATCATCATCGCTGCTGCCACCACCCCACCGCGCGGTGCTATCAACTTCCTTCCTTTTCCATTTTATTTACCCACAGCCCCGGAAGAATTTTACATACACATCTCCTTTGAGAAT
>JAHZMV010001765.1:0-10283 GCA_027743765.1 Coecobrya sp. COE2
GGTCAGTGTAGATGTCGTGCTAAATATTATAGCAAAAAAATAATTTGAATGTGAACAATTTAAACGGCATTTTTCAAAATAAATTCTGGATAGGGCGCTGTACTTATTCAGAAAATTTTTTCGGTATTTACATTTGCTTGATTTTTTAGTATGTTCGGTCCTTGTTGTTTTAATGGCGTCACATCTGTTTCCCATAAATGTTTAATTTTATTTAATTTTTTCCAAGACAAATGTATAAACATTAGTCCGGGTACATTACTTTAACATGGGTATGTATTTCTGAATGTATTTTTTGCCATATGGTATCCATCAAGTCTGTTTTCTTGTAATGTAGAAGATTTCCGTTTTTTGGCAACAGTTCCACTTGGAAATTGTACTTCATATTTGTCAATTCACTGGCTTCCACAACATGGCAAGTGAACTTGAAAAAGAACAAAGAAAATGCTACAAAATGTGTTCGGCGTGAAAGCAAGACAAACTGTATTCTTAGAAAGGCGTCAAGGGTAAGCAAAATTTGACGTAGGAAAAAAAGCACACGCAGTTATTTTAACGCTGTACCGGGGTGATGATTTTGAAAACCGTGTACCATTTTCAGCTTTGTAAAAATTTTACTACGAACTCAAATTTTTTGAAACGGATTCAAGGCCATCCAAGTAGTAGATTTAAAGAAACAGAGAGGTACATTAGGAAGCTAATTTAGCTTTTCTAGAGGATAATCTCTTTCAGCTTTTTCTCAGGTCATTCACAGTGTCACGCTTTATAAAGCCAGACTGCCGCTCCTCAACAGAGATTATCGCATAATAAATTATTTTGGAATGAGTGAAGGCTGTGGCCGGTAATCCGACTTTAATTGGAATTAAATTCATCTCCTCTTATCATTAAATACAATTTGGTGCACTTTGCATTCCCAATCGGATAAAAAAATAATGTAGCGTCCACATGGTAAGCTGAAGAGAGTGCAAAAGTACACTGCCCAGCTTCTTTTATAAACTTTGTACTCGAAAGCATGCTTCAAGTCATTATTTCGTCACGTGAAAGCAAACCGCTCAATAGAAAAGATATGGACAACAGCCGCAGACGATGTTACATCCTTGACTCAAGTGTAAAATATTATTAAAGTCGCAACTTCAACGACAACCTTCCCACTGCATTTTTTTCTAAATAAAATAAAACCTCGCTCGTAATAAAATAAATAATCGTAAAGTTGAGTAAAGCAAACAAAGTATCGAGAGAATTGCCTTGAATCTCTCCTTAAAACTTTTATATGTGAAAATAAAGCATGTACGCATTTGCAACACTAATACGTCAATATTTAGAAATAATCATAAAAAAAATTTGTTGGAGACGCACTGACTGATTGAGATAATTAGAATGAAGGAAATTTAGAGAAAAAGGTCGAGATCAAAGCTGAAGAGTTCCTTAAAACGAGATTACCGACTTTAAAAAATGTATGCAATATATTGAGATGCAACTTGAAAGAAAGTTGAAATATTTTTATTGAATGTGAGATATGGACGGCCCCATACGCATTTCTGTAGTAGGTGGCGGATATGGTACTATTTTGCCACGAGCTTTGAGGGCGATGACGTTTTGAACTGGAGGAGAGATAAACACACAGAGAGAAAATGGATGCAGTTTGAAGCGGAAAATTGAATTATTTTCAGATACACCATTCCGCTCTCGGCACTCATCTTTTCTGCTTTTCGTTTATTCTTTGTGAGCAGCACAAATTAAAAAAGCAAACAGACCGTCTCTCTATTTATTTTGGTTGTTCGTCATCCCAATAATAACATTTACCAATTATGATGATGATCATGATTTTAGTCAGCGATGCATGCCATATGTTTTAAATGTTAACAATGCAATAGAGCATTCAAGACACGAGGCAACCTCGTCAGAGGTTTCAACCTCTGGGCCAAAAATAGAAAGAATAGAGTCAAATATTTGACAGGATTTGACACGCCGTATAATATGAATGACGCCTTGGAAAATTGATGATTTTTGTGAACACGAGCGTGGAACGTGATAGCTTGAAAAAAAAATGAAATGTGTGAAGTGGAACAGTGTATCTGGCACTTTTGTTATTCCTACGCAAAGAGCTCGACTCGTGTTTATTTACAATATTTACAGAGAAGTAAACAGTGAAGATAAACATGCAAGCCTTTTAAAGGTGCCGTTCATTTATGAAAAATATATTAATATATATTTTTGTTCAATTGTTTTATTTGTTTGAATAGGCCGCCGCCCGGTATCGGTGTAGCTATCTGATGGAACTCCAAAAGCGGGAGTTTCTTTATCAAGGCGGTGACCCAAACTGGCTGCGTGGTTTGGACGCCGCTCCACCAAAACTTGTGGCGCTTTACCACATCAACAAAGTGATGGCTCATCGGCCATGGGTGCTGAAAAAAGAGGATCTCCAGCACTTGACTAAAAAGGCAGGCTGGTCCCTTAGCGAAGTGGTCCAAGCCGTTGTCCTCCTCGCCCACTTTCACTCCCTCTCGTCTTTCATTCACGGCTGTGGTATCACCCCAGAGGTGGACTTTGACAATGGTCATACATTTCTTATGGATCCCGCTTCAAGCAACCCAGGACCTGTTGTTACCGGGGACTCTGAGCCGGTAACTCCCATGGAAACAAAGCCAAGCCACCACAATGCCGTCTCATTTGCTGTCGGTCCTCCCTCAATTGTCACCACAACCAATACCCTGGCTAACTCCGCATCCCCCACTGGAACCGCCAAACAAACAAAATCAATTTTGAAAAAGACTGAAAATAATTTGTCAACTTCACCCGCATCCTCCTCGGCCTCTTCGACTTGCTCCTCGTCTGGAAATAATAATAATAACGGAAATGTTGGATCGTCCAATGCCACCTCGGGTGGAATCAATGTACCTTCCTCTGTCCACTTTCATCCCTATCATCATCAATACCACCATCATCATCATCACCACCAAAGTCCCTCGGTTAGCTTGACAAATTCTCCAATTCTGAAATCAGATGCACTTCATAATTCTCAGTGTGGTAGTGCTTCATCCCCACCTCGGGCTGGATCCACCGTGTCAGAGGTGGACATAATTATGGCTACCATGAAAAATCTATCGGAAACTAGTCCCATTGAAGAGTAAGTTTAGCTCAAAATCCGAACAATATATTTGTTTCATTAAATTTATTTTGCATACTTAAATATTTGTTTCTAATTTTCCATAGTCCTGAGGAGCGAAAGAAACGATTTGAAACCGTTGCAAGATCCGATCTGGACACAAATATTCTAATGGCAGATCCTAATCAAAAGGAAAATATCATGCAAAGCTGTCCCCTTCCCGGCACCGGAGTTATAAATCCCGCTACCGGAAAACTTGGTCCCTTTTCTCTTAACCCACACCGGTCAATGTTGCCCCCAGATGTTACCCCATTCATAGCCGAGCCCGATTTCACCTATGAGGACTTTGCCAAGCGGGGTCAGGTCTCTGAGCTACACACTTTCCGAATTCAGGTGAGTTATGAGATAATTCCATTCCAGCTTAAAATATATGCACAGTCGCAATCTCTCTAAACCAGACAAGGAATAAGGAAAACTTGCACAGAAAATTCTTCTCCTAAAGAGAAAAAAATATATACATACATACATGTTGCATTCATGAATTTTATCCTGTGTATATTCTCCGCGTCGTCGCTCAGAAAAACAATTTTTTTTGCACACATATTTTTCTTTATCGTCTCTTGTCTTTCCACTGCTGCGGCAAGCCAAGCCAGAAGAGTTGAGTTGTTTGGCTCAAGGCTGCATACCTACCTACTTTTTCTACTCACATTTCAAATGCAAATACGATGTTAATGCTAATCGCCTCTCTTCTCTGCTGGATGAATATATATTCTCTGGTATCGCCAAAACATGAGCACCAAAGCTATAACAAAGTTGACCAGCAAAAAAAAGTAAAAAACAAGCTTGGGCAGGATGGCAAACCAGAGAATAAAATATGACTGATTTATGATGTTTTTCTCTCTATCTCAAAAATATATACAATAATTGAATCCTATCTCGCTTGGTAAGCTCATTTACGGACAAGACAAGCTTTATTCAGAATATCTAAGCTCTGTAAAATATATAAGAAGATTTTTGTATTATCTTTTGTCAGGCAATGCCGTTTCCTTTTTCGTAGAGCTGCAATACTCTCACACCACCAACCAAATTTTGTTGTTGTTTTTCTCTCCTCTATTTTTTTTATCATCTCCAAAAAAGCGTCACCAAACCGTGATGGCTTTTCTTGTTTTCATTTTGCACATTCCAAATCAACAAAGCTTTAACTTAAATAACACTGTATCTCTGAATATACCCAGAGCTTGTTTTTAGTTTTGCTGATTTTGAGTGCTGACCTTGGCTCTTTGTGTAAGCGAGATGCTGTATCTCTCACTGTGTGTGTAAAATGTGATAGCAACTTTGCTTTGTCGAGTTTTTTTTTTATTTCGAGAGTATTATGGCTTGTTGTAATAAAACGAGACGAGTGTGTGGTTGGCTGGCTTTAACGCTCTGACGCTGAAGTTATACGAGAGAAAAAAAATGTATTTATTATGGAAATGAAGCGATGCGAATGCAACAGGAGAAAAACAGCGACATGAAAAATAAAATGTGTAATATTCTGAGCGAGTGAGTGAGTGTATGGATGATACGCTCTGATGCACGTTTATTATCTAACGCTGCTATAGTGTGTTATATGATAACTTTTGGTTATGTAGCAGAGCAGATTTGAAAAAAAAATACGTTATCAATGTCAGCAGAGAGAGAGAGAGATGCATAATATGATATTCAACTTGAGATTGGTGAGAAAAATATATCGCTGCATTATGAGAAAGCGATGTTTTTTTGATGATTATGCGATGTGATGAGAGGATATCAAGTTTAAATCTATTTTTTAAAGGGATGGCCTTGTTGAAAAAATATAATAATGCAGAGATATACTTTTGCGAAAAAATAAAACTGTTGAGTTGGCAAAAAATTAAAAACAAGTAGTTGGAAAATGATATAATTTATTTTTTTGGTGGGTGGGGGAAAAATATAAGGAGATTGATAATGGCGAAAAAATGATAAGTTGTTTATGAGGTGACATGACTTGATAAAGTTGAGAGATGACAGTCAGAGAAATAGGAGGAGATGGAGAGGTCAGTGACAGGAAAAAATGTCGAGAAGATCAATATTGGTTGCACTCTGGCAAAATAGAATATTTTGCTGATGTTATATTTAATTATAAACCTGACAAGTATACTTTAATCTGCTAAAACGCAGTAGTCTTTAGTAGATAATAAGGAAAAGTAATAAAAATTGTTTTTAGATAAAATAATATCTTATGTAAAATAAGTTATGCAAAAAGGTCAAAATGAAAGTAAGTAGGGATACAAATTTTAATTACTGTACCAAAGCCACATAAAATTGTGAAGTAGCTTGTTGTGTAATTTAGCTGGAATATATATAGTTTTATGAATCAGGAATTCAATTAAAATATTTTTAACAATTTTTTACGAGGTGTTAAAATCTTGTCTGGAGGAAAGATAAAAATAAAATACACGGTAGCGGTTTCCAAGTTGCTAATTCAGTAATAATGTTTCATTACGTAATCCAGTACTATTTTATTAATAAAATTTTTGTTCAAGGAAAACTAGTCGCGAAAAGATTGGCTTTTGTGTTAAGTTGTTAATTGAAATGCAGAATGTGTAGTCGGGCTTATTTGATGAGAAAATCATTGCAAATTATTTTTTTTTCTAAGAAAATTGAATGAAGAATAGGTGTGAAGAAAAATGAAGGATGGGAAAATTATTCAAATTGTATAATTTCTTGAGGTAATTGGACGTTATCCAATAATACATTTTTTTTGTATTTGATAATTGAATAGGCATGACGACTATGACTACGGTGAGGTAAATCAACTACTGGAGCGACCATTGAAAGCATTTATTAAAACGGTTTGTTGCTACCCGGAAAGAATTACCAAGGCCGATTATGATAACGTTATGCGGGAATTCAAACATAGTGAAAAGGTGAGCTATTTTCTTGAAAATTTATATAATCAATATTTATCTGGCTATACCTGGAAGCATAAACTAATTTGATATTTTATTGGGAAATTGTAGGTCCACGTTAACCTGATGATTATGGAGGCTAAATTACAAGCCGAGCTATTGTACGCACTGAGAACCGTGATGAATCTCATGTTCTAATTCTGACTGGATTTTTTTTCACCATCTGCCAAATTGAGACTACAATTTTTGGATTGATAAAATTTTGAAAAATATAATAATAACAGCTCGAATTCTTAAGAAATTTGTAATTTCTTTAAAACTATAAAAATGTTTTTGCTAACTGGAATGATAAATGTGTCAACTGTTTTTGAAAAAAAATATATACTTAATTTTTTAAGAAAGTAGGTCAGAAAATGGAAAAAATGTATAGGTTGGTTTAGAATGGATTTGAAATATGACTTTGGATTTTGCTCTGATCTCACAGCAACAAGAGAGGAGAATAATTTTAGGATTGGCAATACGGTTTGATTTTTAAAAAAAGAGAGTGGTTCAGAATTAGTTTTGTATTAATAGCGAGGTAGGAAATAATGTGAAAACAAAAAAAAAGATTTTGGAAGGAAGATTTGTGTTGAAAAAATTGAGCGGTGTTGAAGATTAGCAAAAAAATCTCTTAATTTATCATTTAAGTAATATAGCAAACAGTGGGACATGTTGAAGGGAATGAATTGAAAATTTGTGAGGTGGAAAAAGCAATGCAATAATGAAAAATGGAGGAAAAAATATGTTTGGGTTGGCATTAAAATTTGTTGAGGATACTCTAATGACTTGCTAATAAAGATGACGAAGAAATGAATTTTACGAATTGAAATAAAAAAAGGAAACTAGATAAAAGGATTGAGACCAGGAAATAAATTGAGAAACAGATGGGTTGAAAGTTGAATAACGGCAAGAAATCGACTGATGATTAATTCACTAAGCTAATATACCCTACAGATAAAACTATTAAGTAATTAAGTAAACTGGACTAATTTTACGTATGGTACATTCAAGAATAGCAATCTCTCTTTTGAGAACGGAATAGAATTGATTTTAAAAAGGTTAAACGCCAGAGGTACTCAAAAAACTAAAAAATATAGATTTAAGAATTTAAAATATAATAATTTTAGATTTATATCCGCATTTTTGTAACAATTTTTTTTGTTAATGTTAACTATTTTGTTCAAAAAAGTCAGACACATTACTTTAATAATAATAATAATTTCTTTTTACAAATTTTACCATGCCGCCACTAATGATTATGACCTAGCTTTGCATTTTTTAAATTAGAAAAAAAATATATTATTTCACGTTCACGTCGCTTTGTTTTTACCATTTTAAAAATAAAATAAAAAATGCAGTCATTATATTCGCCTAAATATGTTAGCAATAGAAGTTTAAGTTTTGGTGTTAAAATTTAAACAAAAAAACAGCACCTGAAAAAATATATATGTTCCAAAGACAAACAAAAACAGTCAAAAAATAAAATAATAAATTTTTATATAAAAAAGTGATTTGCAAATGAAGTAATTGTTGGAATAAGAATAAATGTTTGTATATGGAAAATAGTTAACTAGTTTATTTGAAATGCATTTTTAGGAAAGATTGAAATAAGAAATGACAATTGTAATAATCAATTTGTAAAGTTGTCTACTTTTTTTCAAATATGATGCCAATAGAGTTCATGACAGTGAAGCGGGCAAACATTTTTGTTGGAGAAAAATAGCTTTACACAAAAAATATACCACGCGGGAGAAACAAAGGAAATAAAAGTTTACTTACCTGCACGCCCGAAATGCTATTACGAAAAATTTCACTTGTGTTTGTGTAGAAATACTACACTGATTTACCTAAGTATGGTTTTTGTTGATGTTATAATCAAATTTGTAGAGATAAATATATTTGCTAGGAGATTAAGTTGTAAGTAGAATATGATAAGCAATTTTATTAAGGGTGGGAGGAGGAAAATAGATGGTGGAGTTTTATTAGCAAAAAATGTTTATTGCTATGTTAATTGCTACTACAATGGCTATAAGATTTTTTTGTAAGAATAGATGAAAGTGTGTGGAAAAAAGTTTGTGTACATTTTTTGTTCTATGATAAAGTAACCAAAAATGGAAAATGTGGGGGAGAAGGGAGATGGAGTAAGTTTAGGTTTTTTCAAGATTTTTGAAAATTTGTTATTATTGTCTTGGCAAAGATTTTGAAGAGGAGAATAAAGCAAAAATTCTTATACTGCTTGAAGATTACTGAAGTTCTTTTGTGTTTTCATTTTTTTATTAACTGGAAATTATTTAAAACAGTTATCCATATTTTCTGAATCAAAATTATTTATTGCAAGAGAAGATGAATTAATAAAATAATTGTCATTTTAAAGTTTTACAATATCATGCTCTCAGGTATACGATAGGTTCTGGCCGGTTGCTCATCCAGGGTACATATGTAAACGTGTATAGCGCTGTACGTTTAAATAGCATATATATGTACGTAAATTGGGTGCATTCGTACTGTACGTTTCTGGAAATAGCTTGAACGATCTCTCTACACAACTAGTAAACTAACAAAGGAAATCTCATTCGATGCAACATAAGCCCAAAATTTTGTATGCTTGCTTTATAACTAACCCCGTAACTTGTATTCGCTGCCTTTGTTTGGTTCGCAAAAAATCGATGCTATGTAAAGAGAAAGGAGAAGCATATACACCAAATGTGTATGGAAAACGGAAAGGAAAAAAAATAATTTGAGATACGATGATAGCTAACTAAAATATAGATAAACAGCAGCATATCAAAATTTATGGTTTTTATTTTAAATTACATTGGACGGCAACGTTGAAAATTATTATTTAACTGGTACTGATTTGACAATGTTACATATACCTATACGTTTTCATACAATGTTAAAATCAAAAATAAAATTAATTATCCCATATTTTAAAATAATTCTTGGTTAATTTATCAAGAAAGTGTGTGAAAAAATATATGCACGTTTTTTATTCACTGAAAAGTAAAAAATGGAAATGGCCAACATGCAGGATGATGTAGTGTGATGAAGGAAAGCCATCGTTAGGAAATTGAAAAATAAAGACAGCTATGATTATTATCTCAATCAACAAGGCATATTTAGTAGTTTAAGAAGTATACAACATTTTTACATTGCTGGAAGGGTAACGCTAGCTCTTATATGTTTACTAATTCGTAAACCAATTCAGGTTGGAACTCATTGTTCAAACGGAGTGGAAAGCATACGTCATTAAGTTTATAAGTATATCAACTGATGGTCATAATTTCCTTTGCTGCCAAATACAACATCAAAATTTAAAAAAAAATTACATCCGGGATTATATGATGACAATTGTAGGTCAGTGCTGTTGACATATCAATGGCAATATTGTGGATATTTCAGAGAATTTAGTATTTGACAATATCAAATTGATTAATGTAATAAGTAAATGTTTTGATGTTATTATGGAATGGTTGGCGGAGTCCAATATTATGGTTCACTTGAAAAGTAAGGACATCTTGTTTTCGCATGTAATCATGGTAGAAGGAAGTAATTTCTTATCCAGTGACTTTGATATTGCACGACGTGTTACTGAAAATGAGATGAAAAATGGAATGAAATCAAACGATGAAATTTGCCAACCTCATTTCACATCACTGAGTGAGTCTTTCTGCTTTGGCAATGGCATGGGATTATCTTGAAGAAAACTGCGTCATGTAAATTCTAGCAGGATGAAATTATTTTGTATATAGTTTCTTGAAATGAATTCATTTTTCCTGTACTGATTCTTATTACAGGATTACTATATAAAATTTTCCATGTCATATAAATATTTGAGGTGAAAGCTTTTTGAAAAATAAATAAATTTATATCAATTCGAATACAATTTTTTCACCGTATGATGTCAAATTTTGGCATTTCAGTTCATATTAAAGCATCTTACAAATGCATACAGTTTAACTGCCAGAATGGCACGGTCGGTTACAGATTTGATGCAGAAAGTATTATTAGTACTGTCACAAACGGTAATATTGAAGCTTTAAAACGCTGCAGATTATAAAGCAGGTGGTTTCATTTGCATACCCGTTGGGATTTTGAAGCTGGCTAATACAATGAGGGTGGTATTCGTTAGGCCTGTTTCAATTTTATAATCTCTCATGTCTATATGCATTCTTCAAGTAAAATAGGTAATTGGATTCGGTTTCTAAAAGTCATCGGCAGAAAATCTTGAAAAA